>MU226793.1:5863281-5883948 GCA_018584345.1 Thuja plicata
GAATCTCGATAGAGGGGATACCGCCCTTGTCTCTTTTGTGGAGCCCTCCCCAGCAGCAACTTTTTCCTTTTCCTGACTCGCTGGCACGGGTAACATCTGAGCATTGCCAGGAAACACTTTCCCGCTCGTTTCATTTTTCAAAATGTCCCGTTTTCCTCCTTCTCGAGGGCGTTGACGGTCTGAATCTTTTTCTCCTTCCCCTTCGTTATCTCCTTCCTTGAAGCTCTTGCAACCTTCTGCAAGATTCGACTGCACTCCTCCATCCGCAGATTTCCCACCGTTAGGGGAATTTGAATTCCCTCCAGCCCGCTGATCTCCTCCGCTCCCGCTCATTGTTCCAATGTTACGACCCCGTATGGTGTGTTACACATAGAAGACATTAGGTCTTACATACATTGAAAGTATGATATATTGGGAATTGATGATATATCAACTAAAATGGAGTATATGGCTGATAATGGAGTCATGAGAGAAGAATACAAACATATTAATCAGATAAGCATAATTAAAATTCTAGATTTATGCAAATTCGATGAAGATGAATGGTTCAAAATACTGTTAAGTAGGGTTCATGATCAGTTTATCTGGATTGGTGATCAACATGTGAAGATTTGTAGTGACTTAATCCATGAATCACTGGATTGGACAACACCGGAGTCATCCCTATTGCGGAGAAACATGTGAAGAAAGAATTTGAAACCCTAACTCATTCTAAATGGGACAGACGGGAAATGACAGTAAACAACATCTTTCAACAAGATGTAAGATTGATTACGATGATACTTGGGTACAAGTTCTACTATAGTAGCCGACCTAATTTAGTATCCAATGGGGTAATCATGATGCAATGGAGAATGGTGAAGGAGAATGTATAGTATAATCTATGCGAAGTTCTGACACAAAAATTCCTTGAGAATGTGAAGCTAGTGAAGAAGGACAAAATGAAAACCTTCAGATTTGGTTCATTGCTGATGCATATGTTCATTCATATTGAGCACAAGTTTCCTAGCTTACATCCTAGTGGTTGGAAATCTAGAGTACACTGGCATATTGATTTCACAGAGCTACAAAAGACAGAATGCTACTTGGGTTGATAGTGAACTATTTGGTATAATCAAGCTACTACAGAGACAGATGAAAACAAGATACAGAATACATGAATACATTGTTGAGAAATACAAAGAGACAATATGTTTCATGGTTGAAACTAATTGTGTGTGCTTTGAAGCAGTCATACCCAGGAAGAAATGGTGTTATCTCATAGGTTATGAAGTAAGTTTTGAGGTACTTACTATGCAAGTAGAACATGTCCTTGCATCAGAAATTGATACAATGGAGGAAAGATGGGGAACTTATAATGAGGAAAAGTCAGTAAAAGTGAGAGAAGAATAGACTAGAGGTATGAGGAAGAGAAAGATTGAAAATCTTGTACACGAATGCGGAGTTAAAGCTGGATTGATAGAAGAGGAACTAAAAGAAGTCAAAAGGAAGATGATAGAGATATCACTTGGATCAGCAAGTGGAAGTACTACAACCCTCCCACTCCTGAGGTAATTATGGTAGACATTCCACCTCCTCCTCAACAAAAAACAACACAAGCTGAAAATATTACTTCTAGAGTAATAAGGTCAAGCATGCATACATCACCTAAAGAACAGAGCACAACAGGAGAAGAGAAGAAAGCAGAAAAACACATTTGGAAACCTGACCTAAAGATGCTAGAGAAGAGAGCATTAGAACAAGGCAAATTGGTCACAATTGATAAATACTATAACAGGTATGAAGAAGTAGACAAACTTAAAATTGAGGACATTGTGATAGAACACTTACTTTCAAGAAGACACTATTAGAAATTGAATGAAGCATACCCATAGACCTATATGGGAGATTGGAGATAAGAAAACATGTTGCACAAATTGAAGATGATACAATCAGGAACCAAGAAATTGATAACATATTGCTTGTGATATCAGTTCAAGAAAGGGACAGAATTTACAAGGAACTAAAACCTCTATTAAGGACCAAGGTGAGATTATTGAAAATCATGGCGAGGAAATATGATGAAGTCACTGAGGAAACTCAAAAGGCACTGGAGAAGGTACTGATGAGTACTTCTTCTAACAAGTCATCACCTCCTAAGACCACTTTGCCCACACAATTGGGAATGGGTGAAAAATCAAAGGCAACAAAGACATCTACTGAGAAGAGAGAAGTAGATCCACCACCGGATTTCTATATTTCTGGTGTAGCAGTAACTCTTGACACCTCTGAAGATGGAAAGGTCCTCTTTTCAGGGAAAATGGATACTTCTGTGGCAGATGAGGCTGAACGCAAAGAGGAAGCAGAAGAAAAGAAGGAAGAGGATCAGAAGAAGGAAGAAGAGCATAAGGAAGAAGAAAAGAAGATAGATCAGAAAGAGGATGAGAAGAAAGAGGTAAACACATTATCCATTTCATTGTTGGCAAGCAGTGATGTAAATGTTGACAGCAGGGATGAAGCAGAATTAGTAAAATTGGCATTTATTGCTTTAAACAAAGCAAAGGAAAGATCAGAATAGGAAGGAGATAAGAAGGCAAAAGTAATCACAAGAGCAATTGATACTGTAAACAAATTTCTACCAACACCTATTATTTTCCAGAATAAAGATGACATTGAAAATCTAAGAATCACACTTGATGAATTTGATGGGCACTATGAGAACTTATTGAAGATAGCAGAGGAAAAGGCAGAGAAGACATGCTCATAGAAGAAGCTAATAGCAGTCTACAAATCTATCACATGGGACTTAGGCATTGTGAAAACCTGCTTGACAAATGCAAGGAACTGCATTGGACATGGGAGAAAATTGTTTAGCTATTGCATGAATCCAATAAGGCATGTTCCAAAGAGAGGGAAAGTTTGAACAGTATGATGGATGGTTGTGAAATATCTTCACAATCCAAAACAAAGTTAGACAAAGAAGTCACAAGGATTTTGGCTAAACTCGGTGTATTAGATAATGAGAAAGGGAGAGTATTGACAAGATTCAATTTGCTAAAAAGCTTTATCACTCTTAAGTTATCAATACTTGAAGTTCATCTCTCAGACTTGGAGAAAGTGACATATTCATTGGATAAATCTATGCCCACAGACTTGAAAGAAGCTGAGACCACATATTTTCACTGAATGACTTAATTCACATTAGCCAAATTTTGTTCAAAACATGGACTGTAGAAGTGAAGATCTTGGAAGAATCCTTTCAGGATATTTTGAAACTGGTGAGCAAGAACTAAAACCTATTGTTGTATATGCACCTTTGTCATTGTTGTCAAAGGGGGAGAAGAGAAAAAAAAAATATAGATAAATATATAATAATAAAAAATTATATAGGAGAAGAAAAGAAAAGAGAAAAGGAAAAAGAAAAGAAAATAATAGAGGAGACAAATTTGTTGGAACACTTATTAATTTTTTTATTAAGTGTTGCCATTAATGCCAAAGGGAGAGATTGTTGGATAGTAATCAATTTTGTGTAAATGTGATTTAATTTTTGTTTTTCATTTATGGAAACACATCTAGGTTTCAGATCGATTTCAGAAAGATGAGTTTTGGTGATTCAGAAATTGACTAAGTGTAGAAACAGAGATACAGAAGTGTTTTGGATGCCGAAGATCAAAATCAATGATTTAGGGAAAGAGACCTTAGAGAAAGATAGTATGGGGTATGTATGAACTCCACCTAAGATCAATTTTTTTTTGGTTGAGTCTATGATAAGTTAGACAGAATTGAAGATAGACAAACTACAGCAAAACAACGAAACAGAGCAGTTTGATAGTAGCGAAGATTGAGGGAGTATGGCTTGGACTCCAGACAATCAAAGTTGTATTTTGGTTGTTGATAACCTCCACATTGACTATGAAAGAGCGTCGAATATGCATTTAGTGTTTACTATATTAAATGTAGTTTGTATTGAAGGTTGACTTAGTAATATTTGTAATATTCATATTGAGAGTCGACTTTGTAAAGTTGTGAGATATATATGTAAGATATTTTTGATAAAGATAAAAAAAATGTTGGTAAGTGATTAGTGAATAGTTGGATGAGTTGTTGAGCGAATATAAGAGTAGAGAATGACAGAGATCATTAAAGAACATTAAAGGAACTATCTAAGCACCAGTGCTGCTTGTTTTTGTTCATGACTGAGAACACTTTGTAACCTGAATTATATTGTAAGAGTTGTAAGCTTAGTTGTCCCCTAACAGGGTGTTGTGAACCTTTAACAGGGTTGTAATTCGTTTAACAAGAAAATGTGCTATGTAATATTCAGCTCCTAACAGGGCTAGGTCTCCTTATAGGGACATTATACTTTAGTACATGCTTGTGGGGTACCATCCCCACCGGGTTTTTCCCTTAGCCAAGGTTTCCTCGAAAACAAAATATGGTGTTATGAGTACTGTGTCATTTGCTTATATTCTTTTCTTTACTACAAGTTTATGGTTAATATTTAAATAGTTGAAGAATTTAATTAAGTGCTATAATATTGATTCACCCCCCCTCTTAGTATTATCCAATCCCAACAATACTAGGTAAACCACACTCCTTCAGAGTCTATTTTCTTGTCTTCCAGGGGGTCAAAGAGATTGAGTTTAGAAACCATCTTATTCCAAAAAATCATTTCATTTCCTTTCCATTCAAATCTTAGCTCTCCTTCTTTGTCTTGAGATCTTTCTATCATGTTGAAGTCTCCTTCCAAGATCCAAGGTATATTATCCAAGTCTAAGATCCACTTCCATAGGTCAATCCTAGCATGGTGATCATTAGGAGCATACTCCAAGTATTTTCTCCCCAACTTTAAATGAAACCCATACTGTTATGTAGCAAGGAGAGATCCCCATCCTTTGATCAATTTCCTCCACTTGGATCCAACTAAAATAGAGGTTTCTCCTTTGCCTTTCTAGTGTTTAGAGGAGAATGTAGGTGCATCCTTCCAAATGCACTTTAGTGCAATATCTAGGGTAAATACAACTGCCTTAAAGTCTTGGAGCATGAGGATGTCCATCTCCTTATGTAACTACATAAATATTTTGACTACATATTTTATATCAGAGGACTCTAATCCTCTGACATCTCAGGATGCACAATTGATAGACATAGGAGTTTATTTACTAGTGTATGATGGAGAGTTGAAGGAATAGTGTGTGTAGCATGTAGCCACGGTCATCCCAAGAGGAGATTATAATTAAGAGCATCGAGCATAAAATGAATAGGAGTAGGTAAAATGACATGACCTACTTTAATAAGTAAGGTGGTAATACCTAAATATTCCTTAGCAATATTGTCAAAGCTACATATACCAATAGAATAAAGTTGAATCAATGACTATCCACGTCAATTTTATACCACAAATCAATGCTACAAACATTAAGACCATATCCATGTTATCTATTAGAGTTCTTCAAAAAAGGTTACCATTGATAAGGATAGAAACCATAAGAGCATCATGCTGATCTTGAATTTTTGTTGAAGGCAACACATCTTGGGAGAATATAATTCAAGCTTTATTATTGGTTGCATTCTAATACATAATTTATATTATCTTGCATAGGAGACGAAACAATCATGTTTCTCAAGGCTTGTCGCAATGCTTCATGGTATGTAATTGAAGTTTGAATAAGGTCCCAAAGGGATATCTTGGTAGGAGTAGCACATATTTGTTCTACTAAATCATAGTCCTTACCAAGATTTTGAGGTTGACAAGGTGCAGGAGGAAGCACTGGTTGAGAAGTAGGAAGAGGAGGAACAACTGTATTGGTGGGTTGTCTATTATTTCTTGTGTTATATGTGTGGGGAACCATATGATAGTGTATAGTTGTGAAAATGGATCCACACTCTATAGGAGAGGAAGAATACCAAGATTTATCCTCCAATGAGACTTGATTAACACAAAGGTAAGTGTCAGTTCATGGTCTATACAAAGGAGATAAATGAATTGGGTTAACTTCTCCCTCACCTCTATAAAGAGAGGGTTTAGGAAAGATAAATTGAGAATATTTGAAAAGTAAATCTAGAAGACTAATATTGAAATGAAGAAATAAAAAGTACTTATCTCCAAAAAATAATCTATTGAAAACCTTATTAAACGGTCTCAGAAATTGTTGATTTTTATGATCCTGAACTGAAACTGTGAGATCTACAAAACCCATAAATATTTTTATTTTCTATGCCAGGTCAACCTTGACCCAGATGCAGGTCAACCTTGACCCCTTTATGTTGACCTTAACCTACATTGCTCCGAAGGAAATTCTGTTCGTGGATCCTGAAAGTTTGCCGAAAAGGGTATCTAAATCTGCTCCACAACTCCTGAAACAGCGATTGTAAACATCTGAAACTTACAGGTTGACCTTGACCCCTTTATGTCAACCTTAACTTGCGCTGCTCAAATAAAAATTATGTTTGCGGATCCTGAAAGTTTGCCAAAAAGGGTATCCGATTCTGCTTCGTAATTCATTGTTCTATACCTGTACCTACAATAAAAAATAGTTTTGTTTGTTGGGGGGAGGGGTTTGCCTTGGTCAAACCACGATTTTGGAATTAACCTTATAATAGAATTGAAATTGCAGAGAAAAACAAAGTAAATGGACAAATTCACCTTGCTTGTATAGAAACCCTTGTGGCATATTCAAATTTGGATCCTCAAAGATGAATCCTTGAAGTTGTTTGAACCTTGTAGAAGAGTATGAAACTGATCTACCATGCCAATTCATGGCTCCATGGAAGTAAATGTGCTTGTGTACTTGAATTGAGAATGCAAGATGAAGAATGTAGAAGTCTTAAATGCTTGAGAGATCTTGAGATTGCTTGATAACTTGTAAATAATAATGGATTGGCCAGGGGAAAATGAGAGAGGAAAGCCCTTATTTTATAGTGATCTTGGGCACAAAATCCTAGAGAGGCCAACGTAGAGGAAATATTAATTCCAACTATGGAACTAAACTCTAGAAATGGCCAACATAGAAAACAATAATTGTAGACACCCTAAAATGGACAGTCTTGCGACTTGACATTAAAAACACTAATTTTCATCTATTAATTAATAGTTTTTAAATCATTAATTAATCATCTATTTTCTCCTAAATTCATTTTCATCTATTAATTAATGGTTTTTAATCGTTAATTAATCATCTATTTTTCTCCAAATTCATTCCCCAAATCATCTAATCAAATTCCCAAAATAATTAAATAATTAATTTTATTTAATTAATTAATTAATTAAATTCAATTTCCTATAGTTTAAATTGAAATATTTAAACTTACTAATTAAATTTTTCCAAATTAATTTAATTTCATTCAATAAAGCAATTCTAAATAAAAAAGAATTCAATTATCTCACATATTCAAAACTTTAATTAAATAAATGAATTAAATATTCATTTATCTTCAAAGAGATAACTCCAATCAGATCACATGGGTTACTCCACCCATCTCTCTAGTTCACATGGGTAACTCCACCCACCTCTTCAGTTCTAAAAGGTAACTCACAATTAGCTCTTCAGTCAACCAAACTCTATCTCCTCTTTACCAATTGAAGAGGTGGAGTTTATTGATGGCTTCTCTAGTTCCCTTTGATCTCAACCGTTCATCTCCCTATCTCTGGGATTGATCTCAACCATTCATATCATCCCCAATTCCTATATAATAAACTCTTCATACCCATTTGAAGGATCCAGGATTTCAAACTCTCGTGTGCCATTACTCTGTCAGTTTGGTTCTAGCATTCAAGCCATCTTGCAATCACACACACATTTTAAGTATCAAATCCTTGACGCTTCTCAAGTCGTAGACACTGCCGACACCAATACTGAGCATCAAAAATAGCGTTTCAGAAGGAGTAGAGAGAGTCAATAGAAGCTTCAAGCACTTTGGGGTTTGCATTCATTTGTTTTCCTTTCTTTGCTTGTACATTTTATTGGTTATGTTTTAAGTTATTCGTCATTGGTAGCTTTGTGTATTTGGTTTATATCATTGCAAAACAGTGCTACTAACCCTCACCTTTGGAAAGCTTGGGAACCACAAATCATGAAAATAGGCGTACATTTTGGTGAACCCGACGTGAAACAAACAACCCAAATATCTCTTGCAGACGATAGATATAATCAATTAGCCACAGCCGTACGGTTGCAGACCTAAAAAATTCATATTTTTCTCGATATCTGTGTTATTTTGCAATTGCTGGTATTTTGTTGTAATTGACGAAATTATGCCACAATTGACTGGTTTAATATCGCAATTGATTTCAGGCTTTCACATCGCTATTCTATCATCTTTTGTCTTTCTATCTTCTAGTATTTTGCCACAATTGATTGTATTTGACCACAGTTACCTATTCTTTGTTGCAATTGCTTGTACTTTACCGTAATTGACCGATCCCTACCGCAACCGAAAGCATCCTACCGCAGAGAAAAGTTTTTTTGCTGCAATCACCACTATTTTGCCGCAATTGACCAGAGATTGCCGCAATTGAGCAACTAGTACTGGAATTGACGTAAAAGCCACATTTTTATCTATTTTTCTTGGTTTCCATGTAGGGCTGACTGACAGTGAATGAAAAAAAGGTAATCAGACACATACCAGGTGCTAGAGCATTAAGAGCTGCAAGAAGGAGAACCATCAACTATCAATCACAACAAAGGGCTATTCTCACAATCGCAGCTAAAGATCAAAGCGAAGCATACACTGGGTACATTGATTCAATCAAGATATTTTCAAGTAAGTACAAAGTCACCATTAATTTCAGCAATCTCAATAATCCCAAAGTTTCCGGATATGTTGTTGTTTTTGATTGAAAAGCTTTCATTTTTTGAGATACTAAACACTTCTATGACAGGTTTGAATCGAGGAGACAAGATAACAATACAACCTAAAATTCATTCACTTGTCGATTTGGGCTTAGAAAGAACAATGTTTGTTACACATCTTACATCTCACATTTCATAATTTGGTGCTTAAAATTGATGTAGGGACTAAAATTGAATAAAGGAAAAGAATCTCTCAAATTGGTGCATTAAAATTGAACAAGTAATCAATACCTACTTTTGAAACTTAAAACTGAACACATGTTCTTGTATGGTGGTGTAGCTTAGTTCACATTTCAAAATTTTAGAGCTTAATCAATTTACCTTGTGTCTTGAGTTTTGGGTGCACTTACACAATCTATTAGATTAGACACCTTTATACTTTTAGAAAGGCCTATCCGGGGAATGCGCTTCTTCCTCGTAAAATGACCTTAAACCAGTAATCCTTCCGATCGGTATCCAAACAAGGCGCGAACCAAAGTTCTGTCTTATCTAGTCAAGCTTGGGCGAGGTGTGTTGATGATAGTTTGGATTGGGTGAATATCCCTAAAGAGCCAGTGTGGTCAACTAGGCTCTTAAGTGAGTCACACACATACAAACCGATTGGATAGATGCCACAGAACCTTACTACAACCTTGTTAATTAGAGGCCAACCCGATCTACCTCCGAACAGATACCTTATTATAGTGAAAGGGGTTGCATAATTCCCCCCAAGACTCCCAACATATGTGTCCCAAGGTATTTGTGTAGTGAAAGAGATCTTCACTCCATGACAACAATACCTGGCAATGATAAAAACACGGGCACCTACGTCGTGAACCTTCGTGTCCTAGTAGTGTGACAATTGTTGTGTGAGCTAACAAACATTCAAGCATTGGGCCTATAACATTGTATTCTGAAGCCATTGACCTAGATTAATCTGACTATTCATTGTTGAGACCTTGTGATAACCTTGCAACTTGAAAAAGTTGTAGAACATACACATTGTCAGTCTTCATTCTTCAAAACACAGTGTTTGTTGTGCTTGTTCTTTGATTAGTTTCTAAAATGCAAAACAAACATCCAGCTGTCAAAATGAGTCAAACGTGTTAAATTCTAGGGTTGTCAACATCAACTGTCTTGCAAATCAGAAGCTTTGTTCCACAAAATCAAAATTTTCAGACAGTGATACCTATCTTCTAGTCTTTTCGAGACTGTTTCCCCTTTACCGCAATTGCCCGCATTGTGTCGCAATTGACGAAAGTTTGTCGTAGTTAACTTGTTTATTGCTGCAATCGACTTGTTTATTACTGCAATTGGTGATAAAATACCGCACTCAACCATTCAATTTATCACAATCGGTGGAGTTGTGTCGTAGTTGAATAGAGATATCTTACACCTGTTTTGACCTAAAAACCTTGAAAATACTCTCCATTTGTGTCAAAGACCAGTGTCTATCCCAGAAAAATGTGAAGAACATTGTGTGAATCTCTAAACATTAAATATCATCCCTTCTTTGAAAAGTGTGATTATTGTCTAAAACATTGTTAGTTCAAAAGTTCAGACTCGAAATATCTTGATCTCATCATCTCAAACATCATCATTATCTCTATCAGTGACTTTTTCCCAGGCAAAGGTTGACAAATCTTATCTTTTACCTCATCGAAACTTTGAGATCAAGATAAATCAACATTTGTCCTTAGAATTACCCTTGTCCAAAACATAACTCGGACTTCCTTAGAAAGGTTATCCTTTTTTGTTTGTTATATATCACTTGTTTTAGTTACAAAGTCTGGACCACACTATGTCTCAAACACCTCATGGAGGGCCTTACACAAGGTCAAAGGATAGAACACAACCTGATGAGTCATATATCAATAGATTCCCCGCTTGGCAAATAGAGCAAGAGGATGATCCTTTCATAAATACCAGTTCTGCTATGTTCATTGAACAACCCTGTGGGTCATCTTTTTTCCAAAATGTCACAGAAGAGAAGCTTGAGGATATAGAACAAGATGCTTATTCTACACAAGTAGTTGACGTTGTTGTAGAGAGGAACCCCAAACATTTCTTAGCCATACTGATAAAGAAGGGAGTCAAACTCCCCACTAAATTTAGTGTGTCAACCATATGGCCCAAAAACCCTCTCGCAGGTCCAAACACTACTTATCCCTCTCAGATACTACCTGTGGTTTCTCTAATTTTCCCACCTTTGATAATACTGATATTGGCATAGATGATACCCAATCAAACTAATTTCTCAAACCAAGCAAGCGCATCTTCCACTCAAAGCATGACAGGATTGCAACTAAGTGTACCCATGGTCACTAGTATGCCTCCACCTTTGGTCTCATGGCCTGGCCAATCAAGCTCTCATGCTATGCCTTCCATCCCCCCAACAAACAACAATTATTCTGAAACTATGTCGCTACTGCAGTCAATTCCTACTAGCCTTGGGATCAACACATCATTCCCACAGGGATCCATCTCTGCAGGTCTGAATTACATTCAATGCCCACCTAAGACTACACCTTTTCTCATTCAAAAACCAATCCAACCCCAGCAACAACAACCCCAGCTTTAGTTGCCACAAATCCAACCCCAGCAACAATAACCCCAGCTTTAGTTGCCGCAAATCCTACCTCAGCAACAACAACCCCAACCCCAGCAATATCAACCCCAGCTTCAGTTACCACGAATCCAACCTTAGTAGCAGCAACCCCAACCCCAGCACTATCAACCCCAGCTTCAACAACAAAAACATTAACCTCAAAACCCACTTTGGGCCATTCACATGCCCCCATTTCATAATCATGTGGTGGGAAACCAATATCAAGTCCCAAGGATGAGGTCCTATGTTCCTACTCAAGGGACGTAGAGGTGCAACCTCATACCTACTACAGCATAGAGGTACAACGTCACACATCAGCCTCAGTATCAAACAAACATGTTGATCCAATAAATGCAAACCCTTCAAACCCAAATGATGGATATACAAAATCAGGGGAAAACTAAGTCCTACACCATAGATGATTTATACCCATACCCCTTTGATCACTCTCTTCACATGTCTCCTTTCCCAACTCACTTCTCGGTACTAAAATTTGACAAATATAGGGGCAATACCAACCCTATTGAACATATCTGAGAGTTTTTTGCTAGTTGTGTTGAAGTCACACATGATGAGACATACTTAATGTGACTATTCCCACAAATCTTAGTCGGACCAGCAATGGAATGTTTCTCACATTTACCTCATGGCATTCAGTCTTGGGGTGAATTGGCTAAAAAGTTCATTGCTCACTTCCATCATAACATCAGCGCAAGGTCAGTATCAAGGACCTTTGCGATATCAAATAGAAGGATGAAGAGTCTTTTGTGAAATTCCTATAGAGATGGAGGAATATTGTAAACTGAATAATGTATTATGTACTAGAACAAGACCTAATAGTCATGTTCATTGACGATTTGATTCTAGACATGTCATTCACAACAGAATTGCAGTTAGCTCTGAACTTCACACAACTCATCGAATGAGGAGTTCGTTGTGAGAAGAACTTAGTCAAACGAGAAATCCTTGCAGATCTGACCCAAATGAACACAAAAAAAATAGCAACAGACAAAGCTAAGTGGTGGAACAAAAACAAAAATATCACCAACAATGGTTTCATTGATGTGAAGACAGTCAACTACGCACAACCCAAAGTGTCACTGTAAGGCACACCTGTGGCAAACCAACAACCTACGGTGCCCTCTCCATAAGAATACACTCAAAACCAACCTCCCTTTGTCCAAGCAACCATTGTGTCAAATAGTCAGCAATAGACTCAATGCAAACCACAGTTCCAATTCTAGCAGCGAGATTTCTCACCATTAAGAGAGCCGATAGAATCAACTTTACGAAAGATGATACAATCCAACACTATCACTCTCCTAGAAATTAGGGAATTTGAACACGGTGCAAACAAACCAAGGTGGTACAATGATAATGATTTCTGCGAGTTTCATCAGGTGAAGGGACACAAAACACCTAACTGTTACCAATTGAAAAATGCTATCCAAGATATGATTGACACAGGGGTCATCGATGTAACAAATACCCAAACCAAAGGAACAACTAATCACATGATATTCAATGATACATTTTATGATCATAATAAAGGGAAAGCCTTTGGGTCTAGTGGACCATCAAAATAGGTCAACTACACATATGCCAAGAGTGATAATGTTAATAATTGCCTCAATCCTTCAAATAGCCATGTGGCTACGATCACTATCAGAGACCAAGGTAACAAATGTGTTGTAACCATGTGTCCTACCAGAGTTGTCCTACAAGGAGTACCTTCCTCTTCTGCTACACCAGATGACCCTCAAGCAACCTCAGATCCACAGACAAGCCTGCTGGATCAACTAAAGCGCACACCTGCCCAAATCTCCATGTTTGACCTATTATGCATATCTTTGTAGCATAAATTGGCACTTGACCAAGCCCTTCATAATGCAGCTGTCCCAAGGGACATAACCTCTAAGAGCTTCAAAATGATGGTTAACCATATAGCTGCTAAAAAACATGCAATATTCACAGACCATGATGTGCCGCCACATAAACCCCTGCATAATGACCCTTTGCACTTGCTTGTCCAGGTCCACAAAAGCGTTATCCGTAGAGTCCTTGTTGATGGTGGGGCTAGATTAAACATCTATACTCTAAATTTAATCAAGCAACTGGGCTATTCAGAATCTAGCATTGATGTTACAAGGAGGATAAATATCAGAGCTTACGATGAAGAGGAAAGATCCTCTAAAGGTATTATCATTCTACCTGTCTGGATTGGTCCAGTTGTCAAGAACACTCCCTTCCAGGTCCTAGATCTTGATTTGGGATACAACATGTTACTAGGGAGACCATGGATACATGAAATGTGAGTCATACCTTCAACATACCATCAATGCATCAAGTTCCCACACCAGGGAGAAGAAATCATCATAAAGGGAGATCCCAATCCTTTCCAATACTGTAATGCGGTCCAAATCAGCACTGATAAATAGGTAACCTCAAACCAAGACGCAAGAATCCCATCCTCTTCAAATTCAAATCCTAAGGATGTCACACAAAAAGCAAGAAAGATATCCATTACCAACAAGGTTTGTGGTGAATATAGCTACGAGGAAGCTTTCACTATCACGAACATGCCTCAGAGCCCAGGAACATATGGCATGCCACAACCGGTTATTATAATAGAAACTCCAGAGCATGTTCTATTCAGATGTCCACCCACAACTTTTGTCAGATGGGGAGACATTACAGAAGAAAACCCATTTGAACAAGATATCAATACATGGTTGTACCAAGATCCACAAGAGACACTTCAACAACCCCTACCCATATCAAACTATGGAAATGGTTATACAATCCTATAAAGATTTAGGTATGATGGTACAACTGGTCTAGGGGCAAGACAACAAGGCTTAATGGAACTATCTCTCCCGCCAACCCAGAGAAACAAGAGAGGGTTAGGTTATGAGCAACAAAGAACCAGCCCTATAATCCAAGACATCCAAGTTGATAGGGAACAAATAGCAGAGATGCACCAGGGGAAAAACCCAAAACATGTCATGATAAGCAACATACTACAACAGCTATTGCCCACCAAAGTGGGAACCTCTCAAACCTAAATAAACCTCAACATAGCCATCGACGATAATGAAGGAAGTGAGACATCTGATGAGCATTCTATTGAAACTGACTCCCACAAGTACGAGTGGAGATCCCTTCACGACTCTAAACCATAAATCCTAGACTATTCCCCTTGGTCAGACACCACCATACACCTTGACAACTTGTTTGACCAATTATCCATTGACGACCAACCCTACATTGATAAACATGACATTAGCCATTCCTCAGGTGGTGCATCCACATCATAGTCTAGGTTTGTCGGAACCATATTTGTAGTCCCTTTCAACCAAATAGAGTCAAACCAACACGAGGGCCTATGTCTTGTCCACTCATAACTAATAGAGTGGGATCAACAAGGACCGTCTAATATGGATGTTTTTCGAGAATGATGAGGCTATTGCAAACTTCATGGGACTTAGAGAGGGAATGCCACTAGGAGACCATAAAGCAAGTTTCTCCATTGACCTTGATAGATCAACATACTTTAGGGAGGAAGCCCCTCTTTCCAGTCATCAAAAAAAATTGAAAAAGAAAAAAGAATCATCAGTAAGTGAAAATCAAAAGGCGCTTACTGAAACAAAAAATGATAAAAAGATAAAACAAGATGTATCTTCTAGTGAAAACCTCACTGAGGCACTAGAAGATGGAAAGAAGGAACTCCTCCCCTTAACATAGGAAAAGTCAGCATTGTTAGCAGAAGAAACAGAGGAAGTCAACTTGGGAGATGACAAGAACCCAAAGAACATATACTTGGTAAAATCACTCACCCCGGAGGAAAGAGAATAGCTCATCAGTTTCTTCAAGGAAAGAACGATCAATTTTGCATGGTCCTACTCAGACATGCCAAGATTAGATCCAGAGCTTGTGCTGCATCATCTCCCGTTGCTACCCAACACCAAACCTATCAAACTGAAGCTAAGAAAGATGCATCCCCATGTTGCATTGCTAGTCAAGGTAAAATTGAAAAATCTCTTGGATGCTAATTTCATAAGACCAATCCCATACGTAGACTAGATATCTAACATGGTACCAATTACAAAGCACAGTGGTCAAATTCAAATTTGCACATACTTTAGAGATCTCAACATAGCTTGTCCCAAGGATGACTTTCCTTTGCCTAACATTGATATGATAGTAAATCTAACTGTTGGACATCAAATTCTATCACTCGTCGATTGTTTTTAGGGTATAATCAGATAAGGATAACGCCAGAGGACCAACATAAAACAACTTTCACATATCATTAGGGCGCATATTGTTCGAATGTCATGTCTTTTGGTCTAAAAAATGTCAGAGCAACGTATCAAAGGGCCATGACAACTATCTTTCATGATCTCATCCATAAAATAATGGAAGACTATTTTGGCGACATACTAGCCAAGTCAATGCTTCGCAAGGGTCATCTACAAGTATTGGGACCAATATTTGACAGAATGTAGGAATACAAAGTCTATTTAAACCCAAATAAATGTGCATTAGGGGTCACAATAGGGAAGCTATTGGGGTTCACAGTGTCACATAGGGGAATTGAAGTAGACCCAGAGAAAGTCAAAGCAATATTGGACATGCCACCACCGTCGAACCTAAGGCAACTAAGAGGGTTACAAGGAAGGCTCCAATAAATCAGGCACCTCATAGCTCAGCTAGCAGACAAGTGCCGCCCATTCCAAAATCTACTGCACAAAGACGTCAAATTAATATGGATAGAGCAATGTGAACAAGCATTCCAAATATTCAAGGACTATCTACTCAAGTCTCTTACACTGCTGCCACCAGTCCAAGGTAGACCATTACTTCTATATATCTCAGCTACAGAATCAACATTAGGCATACTCTTGGCACAACATGATGACACAGGTAAGGAGAGATTCATCTACTATATAAGAAGAAAATTGGTAGGATATGAGATCAACTATATGCTAATTAAAAAGTCATGCCTTGTAGTTGTATTCGCTTCACAGAAGCTGAGACATTATATGTTAAGTCACCAAACAAAGTTGATAGCACATATTGATCCTTTAAAGTACCTCCTAAGCAAAGCAGTGCTCACTGGACAACTTGCAAAGTGGGTAATGATCTTAAGCGAGTTTAACATTGAGTACGTAGATAGAAAGGCCATCAAAGGGCAAGTGATTGCGGACCAACTAGCAAAGGCACCTATTCAGGATCACTAGCCTATCATTTCCAACTTTCCTGATGAGTCTATCATGACATTACAACTAGCGATCGAGGTATGGAAACTATACTTTGATGGGTCCTGCATGAACCATGGAGAAGGGATAGGAATAGTGCTTATCACTTCGAATAATGATGCAAATCCAAAATCTTTCAGACTCAACTTCCCTTGCACAAACAACATAATAGAATACAAAGCACTGGTCATCAGATTAAAGACAATAATTCAATGAAGAATCAAGAACCTTAAAGTCTACGGAGATTTGTAGTTGGTCATTAGCCAAGTAAAAAATGATTATATGACAAAAGATGAGAAGATAATACCATACAAAGCAGAGATGGAAAGGTTGCACACTAAGTTCCAATACATCTTCTTCGAGAAAATACAACGAGCTCAAAATAAAGTGACAGACACAATTGCTACCATAGAATCACTGATCGATATGTCAGGCAATGAAACATGATTCCAGTTTCTAGTGGAGCAACTCATGATGCAATCACATCAAGCACCAATCATCAAATTAGCATGCGTCCTTGTTGGCCCTGAAACCCCACGGTACCAAGATGTATATAATTACCTCCAAACTAGTGTCTTACCTCCCAACTTGTCTAGAAACCAGAAAAAGTTCCTCATCTACCAAGCCTCTAGGTATACCATCCTCTCAACTACTCTATATAGATGAAGTCTAGATGGAATGCTACTGCGATGTCTCACTTCCATGGAATCCCAAAGAGCTATGTACGAGGTACATGAAGGAATTTGTGGAACCCACGGAGGTGGCAACAACTTAGCTAAGAAGATCATCCACATGGGATACTACTGGCCCACAGTAGAGGTAGATGCAAACAAATATGTACAAAGGTGTAGGCAATGTTAGATTCACGGAGACCTCGTCCATGCACCAGCCCAAGAATTAAATCCTATCACTTCACCATTGCCATTTTCCATGTGGGGATTTGACCTAGTGGGCAAAATTACACCTTCTTCAGCAAATGGACACAAATACATCATAGCAGCAACAAAGTACTTCACTAAGTGGGTGGAAGCAATTCCCCTCACTTACATAAATAGAAAGCAGATATCAATGTTCATACTCAACCACATCATCTGTTCATACGGGATTCCTCAAACCATCTTGACATATCACAGTACACCTTTCCAAAAAAAAAATGTTAAAGAGCTATGTGAACAGTTCCAAATCAAACAAGGATTCTCTTCATTTTATTATCCTCAAGGGAATGGCCAGGCTGAAGTGACAAACAAGACCATTTTGAAAATCTTGAAGAAAACATTTAACGAATCAGGGCGAGACTGGTATTTACAGCTTAGTCCCGCATTATGGGCACACATAACTAGTGTGAGAACACCTACATGAGCCACTCCTTTCTCCCTAGTATATGGATCTGAGGTGGTCCCACCCCTCAAAGTGGAAATCCCATCCCTAAGGATATCATTTAAGAACCTGATTTCAGATGAAGACTACAGAGTAACAAGGTTCAGTAAATTGGAACTACTATAAGAAAGAAGACAACATGCATTCAACCACTTACAAGGCTATCAGAATCGCCTTAGAAGGAACTATCACAAGAAGGTGAGGCCACAAACATTTGAGGTAGGAGACCTTGTCCTCATGGAAAATCAAAAGAACCAAGTAGAAAAAGTGAAACCAGGAAAGTTCGAGCCTAACTAGCTAGGACCATATGTCATTGTCAGCTCTACCCAGAGTGGGGCATACCAACTAGCAACACCAGAAGGAGATCAGCTCACCAGATACACCAACAACATGCATCTTAAGAGGTTCTATGCTTGAATTTTCACTGGTTAAGACAACTATATACATATCCAGAAAATACCAAAAAAATACAAAAATGTTACCTTGGTGTAAACCTGGCAAACAGGCGCCTTGGCGACAACAAAAAAAATAAAAATAAAAAAATTAAAGAAGAAACAAAATCGCTCTCTTAGTGAAAACCTAAAAAATAGGTGCTATTGAGTAGGTACCTTGGTGAAAACCTGGCAAATAGGCGCCAAGTGTTCAAATCCAGCTTCACCGTCAATGAATTCCAAGATCAAAAGCTTGAGCACACTTCAAATGCAAGATTGACTACCCAAGATATATCCAGAATCACAATCCCCTCTGAGCACCAACACTTATCCATGGTTAGTACTGGTCCACCAGAGTAGGGGGCGATTCTAAATGTCCTAAAAAAATCTAAAAAATCAGAAAACTCATCAAAAAATCCTAAAAAGATCAAAATGTCCTAAAAAATCATTCCTCATAAAAACAATCAAAAATTGCAAAATCCCAAAGCAATAAAACTGACTCGGTTATCAACAAAGCAAAGGGCGATCATGCCAAGTCAATCAATGTCACAATCATGAGCTTTGCAAATTAGCATTGGGCCAATATGACACAGCTTTATCAATCTATTAAATCTATCAGCAAGTAAACTAGCGACCAAGCCAATCTATCAATTGTCACAATCATGAGCTTTGTGAATCAACATTGGGCCCATTTGACACAGAGCCACCAAAAATGGTCAAAATCAATCAATCATCTTACATAGTGATGAATATGCTCAAAACCAGACAGGTCAGTCTTATATGAGTCAACTATTACTAAAACCAAACACAATCAAAGTAATCAAGCCTATCAAAAGAGTCGAGCCAATTAAGAGAATCAAACTAAATCGAGGAACCATCAAAAATGTTGACTACGTCAGTTAGTCGGTCAGATGCCAATCTATATTTTGCGGTTATGTTCTTACGTTACTCCAGGATCTGCCAAGTGAGGAGAGTAGCTATGCTAGATCATTACTTATTTTCTTTGATTGTTGTATGTTGAATGTTCACTTCGATTTTGGGGTTGTGATGATTAAGGATAAATGCAGTAGGCATTGTCACTTATTTGGCAGCCATGTAGTTCCACGATCTAAGCTTAACCCTGGGAAAGAATTGGACATTCCTTCTTTTTTTATCTTCTTTTTTATTTACCAAATAGAATCAAGAGCTCACGGTGCTATTCAGATGGACTCTGGGTGCGTTAGAGTTCTATCTTGGTTTCTATGGTCTTTTCTTTTTTGCAATCAAGAGCTCATGATGCTATCCAAATGGACTCTGGGTGCGTAGGAGTTCTATCTTGTTTGCTTTGGTCTTTTCTTTATGGAATCAAGAGCTCACAATGTTATCCAGATGGACTCTGGGTGTGTAGGAGTTCTACCTTGGTTTCTTTTTTTCAGTTTATTCAGAGGGCAAAGCGGTATCCAGATGGTCAATATCTAGGTTCTTTTGACTCTCTTTCTTTTCAAACAGGGAACGTAGCTGAACCCAAATGGTCAATATTTTGGTGCACTAAGTTCTCTTTCTATTCAATCTCTCTACTCATTTTGGTTATCAAGAGGTCATGGTGGTATCCAGATGGTATGTGATCTAGATGCATTGGACACTCTTTAGAATTTCATAAAAAGATGTAATGATGACAAATATTGGAAACATGGGCAACGACTTGGGACACTCATCCTTTCTATCAATTGATATCTACCAAAAAAGCAAAATTCCTTTCTATCATTCCATATCTATCAAATCAATCCCAGAGAGCATATTTCCAAACTAACTTCCTTCTAACTAACACATGCATTACTAAGATATTTTGTGCATAATAGATTGCATTCATTCCAATTAAGTGCATCAAAAAAAAAAACATAGAAGTTGCATACATGGTGTAGACACCCTAAATTGTCCTTTTTCATTTCTATATTAATTTAATTAATATTGCCTATAACAATATAGTTAATTCTTATAGATTAACTATATTTGTTATATTCGACTATTTATTTAATTTTATTAAATAAATTCATCACMTTGTATTTAAATTTAATTTAAATACTATCCCTAATATATTAAAATTTATTTTAATATATGTTTTCTCCATATTTCTTTTAAATAAATTTTATTTATTTAATTCCTCCATTTTCTCTAAAATTCTTCTAAACCTCATTTAAATT
>MU226793.1:5893263-5904996 GCA_018584345.1 Thuja plicata
CTCAGCAGAGGTTGTAGTGAAAATATAGTTGTATTTCAAGTTCTTTACATGCTTTGATTTATTAAGTATATCTTGTGTTTGCATGTTTTGACTTGCTGTGCAGCGGCAGGTATTTTCATTGCATACACATGGTAAATCATAAATCACATGCATCCATAAGCATCTCATATAAACAAACATTTCATTTCCACCATCCTGCATAAACATGTTAGTATCATAGGAAAAGCATATCATACATCTAAGAGTCTGCATAATAGAATTGCATTACATAAAGCATTTCAGCATCTAAACATAATCATGTAGAAACCATACATATATCCAGTAAATCAATAGATGCATCTCATATAATCCAAATATCTGAGTACAATGAACGGTCGCAAGTCTAAACACGAGAAGGTAATCAACATATATATCAATAAATATTAGTGTGTCAAGATACAATAATGGATAAGCCTTGGATTATATCAAAGGAACATCACTACAAAAATGGTACGTGATACAAAAAGGAAAGGCATCAAATCAGCATGTGCTACCCCCACCTCACTACCATGTGTACAAGGGGGTGACATATAAGACGCAGGTCTCTATGAGGAACTAGGAGCACCAACACCACTACTCTATGACCTCTACACCCTAATGGATCTCCATGAGGTTGTATAGCTAGGAACCCTCATCTCTACAGGAACTGCACCCTCATAATGGCGTCTCCAATAGTTAATCTCTCTCTCTGAGCATCACGCCTAGATCTATAGTATCAGTCCAAAACAAACTGATGTGAGGCATCTTGTACACTGTCAATAAAATCTCAAACCTCTGCTCAAGCCTGTCACTCTCTAGCCTCTGCCATAGTCATCTTGGCCTCGATAGTTGTAACCCTAACCTCCAAAGTAGTGGCACATGCATCAGAGGAAGCAAGTCTGGCCTATAAATCAGAAACCTATTGTGTGAGTCTCTCCAGATCGGAAGGATCTATGTCCATCCCTCCCATGGCCACATCCATGTCCCCCTCCTTAGATCTATCACCCAATACCTCATCACCTCTTCCCCTCACCACCCAAGAATCCTCACCCTAAGAACTCTCACCAGTGCTATTGCCTGTACTGCTACTACCGGTTGAGGAGCTCGAACCTACACTCCCTGCATCCAAAGCATCAATGTCTATATCGCCTATCTCCACATCCACATCCTTCATAATCACCCTATCCTCCACTCTCAGAGTCAACACAACACCAGTACACTGATGTACTCTCCGCACTAACTAAGGTGCCTCCTCCTCCATCGCCTCCTCATCCTCCAAAATGACACTCAATCCAACTCTCTGAGTACCGCTACGCCCACCTCTCATCTGAACACCACCACCATCACCCCCAGGACCAAGATCATCTCCACCAGCATCTCCCCTCCCCCATCCCCCATCTCTACCTCCATCTTGGCCTCCAACTCTACCTCTGTCTCGGCCCCCATCACTCCCTCCATCTTGTCCACCCCCACCTCGTTGTACTTGTCGGCGCCTCCTCATAATAGTCTTAGCAACGAGACGAGAGACATCAGTAAGAAAAATAGGATGGGTCTATGCCCACTGAGCATCATACTGAGGAGTGGTGCCTGCAAAATGATAAAATTCAAATATTAGTACCACATCAAATAAAGCAACAAGTATCATAAAGTAGATAGACTAAGAGAGCAATAAGGAAACTACACAAAAAAATCATTGCACAAACATACATGCATTTACAGTGGCAGATCGCCATGTCCATGAAATAGGAAGTAAGCCTACAAACTCAGTTCACATTGCATTAAGTGATACGACTCCACCCTAGATCGCAGCATCCCTTGACCTACGAGCAAAATAGGCATACGTATCAGACACATCCTGCTGCTCTTTGAACTATCACAACACCCTATCGGTGTTGTGAAAATCAACCATATGTACATGGTCAGTGACATGACCAATCAAGTATCTCTACTGATGGCAAAAAGGAAGATGGATATCCTCTCCATCCCATACATGGCACTCTCTATATGGTCTCCAAATGAAATAGGGCATCATATCTAACTTATGAAAAGAACACTCACCTTATGAAATTAGGACCATGGAATATCATATGGACCAGACAAACCAAGCTAATCCTGGGGCAATCCAGATAACTCAGTCAAGGCAACAATACCAGGTTAAGTGGCATACTCAACAAGTGCACCCTGGATCGAAAGCTGAAGAATGTGGTAAACATCCTCCAAAGTCACAGTACACTCTCTAGTGGGTAACTAGAAAGTGCATGTCTTTGAATGTCATCGCTCTACAAGAGCCAAGATCAAACCCCTATTGGTCGTGATCTCTAGCATGTAACAAACCCAATATAACCCTAACTCTCTAAGACCCGACCTCTCATCCTCAGAGAGCTAGAATTTGTATACAAGTCCCGCCGATCTAGACTCTCGGCAATGCACAATCCTCCCGATGAAATACACATAGAAATAAATCAAAAATATATTAGTATGAGTCATAGCGAGAAGTGCTAGAATCAGAATAAGCAGAAATGAGACCAAGAAAATCCAGTAAACAGTTAAACAGGCAATTGTGGCAATAAACCCTATAAGTGCAGTACTTTTATGCGATTGCAAAACACAACAGACAAATGCAGAAAATAAAAGGCAATTGCGGTATGCAAGCCTGACAATTGCGGCTCTCTTATCGATTGCGGCTCATAGCCGGCAATTGCAGCATTAAAACCGCAATTGCGGCAAAATCGCAGGCGATTGTGGCAAACTTGGCAAAAGGACATAAAACAAAAAAAAATTCCTAGTGAAAAATAAAGGCATTAATGAAATGCAAGAAAAGAACACTCACCAGACGTCCTGTGCCAGTTGGCCTCTGATATGTCCGGACTTGGTCGAAAATGTGGGTGACTCCGGGTAAGCTCACCATCACACAAAAATAGGAGAAAAAACATGGCAAACAATCAACAAACTCACCAAGATTCGAAGAGCTCCAAGAAGGCAATGTGACAAATGAAGGGATCTCTTGGCTACTTATAGGGAATTCTAAAAACCCTAATTTCTCCAGAAAGTCAAAATTTTCTTCCCAGTCCCTGGAAACTTTGACAATCAATACCAGGGGCAATATAACGCATTTTTCAAATCAGTCAGCTACCCAGATACAAAAATTACAGTTTCAACAAATTAACGCTCATGTCACGACTTTTTGGTCAAGTTTGTTGAGGGGGCATAAATACACCTACTATCGACGAGGAAAGCTGGGGTAAGATCAAAATTAGAGAATCTTTGACACACTGCGACAAGTCATATTGCATCAAAGAGGGGCAAATGTAGACACCTTAAAATGGACAGACTTGCGACTTGACATTAAAAACACTAATTTTCATCTATTAATTAATGGTTTTTAAATTATCTTTTTTCTTCTAAATTCATTTTTATCTATTAATTAATGGTTTTTTAATCGTTAATTAATCATCTATTTTCCTCCAAATTCATTCCCCAAATCATCTAATCAAATTTCCAAAATTAAATAATTAATTAATTTTATTTAATTAATTAACCTTAATTGATTAATTACCATTAATTAATTAATTAAATTAAATTTCCTATAGTTTAAATTGAAATATTTAAACTTACTAATTAAATTCTTCCAAATTAAATTAATTTAATTTCATTCAATAAAGCAATTCTAAATAAAAAAGAATTCAATTATCTCACATGTTCAAAACTTTAATCAAATAAATGAATTAAATGTTCATTTATTTTCAAAGAGATAAGTCCAATCAGATCACATGGGTTACTCCACTCATCTCTCCAGTTCACATGGGTAACTTCACCCACCTCTTCAGTTCTAAAAGGTAACTCACAATTAGCTCTTCAGTCAACCAAACTCTATCTCCTCTTTACCAATTGAAGAGGTGGAGTTTACTGATGGCTTTTCAAGTTCCCTTTGATCTCAACCATTCATCTCCCTATCTCTAGGATTGATCTTAATCGTTCATATCATCCCAATTCCTATATAATAAACCCTTCATACACATTTGAAGGATCTAGGATTTCAAGCTCTCGTACGCCATTTCTCCGTCAGTTTGGTTCTAGCATTCAAGCCATCTTGCGATCACACATACATTTCAAGTATCAAATTCTTGATGCTTCTCAAGTCATAGACACTTCCCACACCAATACTGAGCATCAAAAACAATGTTTTGGAAGGAGTAGAGAGAGACAATAGAAGCTTCAAGCACTTTGGGGTTTGCATTCATTTGTTTTCCTTTTTTTGCTTGTACATTTTATTGGTTATGTTTTAATTTATTCATTATTGGTAGCTTTGTGTATTTGGTTTATATCATTGCAAAATGGTGCTACTGACCCCCACCTTTGGAAAGCTTGGGAACCACGAATCATGAAGTAGAGGCGTACAATAATTAAGGGTCCATGACACAAAACTTTAGAGAGGTGCTCATGAAGAGGAAATTAAATTAAGTTCTAGGCACAATTAAGGGACCATGACACAAAAATATAGAGAGGTGCACATGGAGAATATATCAAATTAAGGTCTCGACACAAAACTCTAGAAGGGCTCCACCCTTAAGGTAGAAATAAAAATAATTTTTTAAGAGCCTTATCACAAAATTCGAGGTAAGGCCAACCCCAAAGTTAATTTGAGCATTAGGCACAAAACTCGAGGAAGGATAATCTCAAATAACAAATTAGGAATCCTACAAAGAGCTCGAGAAAGGTCCACCTCAAATATTAATTTGAGAATTCGACACTTAACTCAAGAAATAGTGGCCCCAAAGAGGGAAAAGATGAAATTTTGACGAAACCTCGAAACTAGGACCCAACCCCAAGGACCCTGGACCCTGGGTCAAGGTCAAGGTCAACCCTGACCTAGGTCAGGGTTGAGGTCAACCTTGACCCAGAGGGTCAGGACCTCGGGAAATGTTCCCAAGTCTCACAAACAGAGAGAAAAGACATAAAAGAGGGGCATAATAGACACATGAAACTCCATGAAAGCATGAAAGTGTCTGAATCGGGACCAAAACAGCCTACTAGGGAGGGATAAAAGGTCTCAATGTGGAGTGCATCCATTTTAAGATGATACATTTAGTCCCCACTTAAGCAAGAGTATGGGCTCAACACAGACTCTTGGTAAAGTAGAACAAGAATAGAAGAAAAAAGCCCTATTATGACTAAGGATACAAGGAATCTATCAAGCCCACAATGAACTTGAGTCCTTGTTAAATCCAAAAGCATAAGAGGAGAGAGAAAAGAAGAAACAGGAGTAGCTAGCTCACCCAGTAAGATGTGTGTATCTCACTGTGAACCACAAAAGGATAGGATGGCCCACCAAGCAAGCACTTGATATTCACCCCATAAAGTTGTGCGCCTTCTGGCAGCTTTGTGCATGTATGTAGTGTGTCTTCTGATGACTTTTATGAAGTACCCATGGATCCATATCCTTGTATCACCTTGGAATACATTTGTAAAATGTGTATCTCTTCAAGATTTAGCAACTTATGTGTGTTACCTTTCGAGGATTTAGCATGCTACAAAACAAAAGGTTAGAAAAAAATGCAAAATATAGAACAAGGGAGGTCGTATATATGCCCCCTCCTTAACATGGCAAAATACATACAATTTTGACATAATAAGGAAAGAAAATAACAAGGATAAAGCCTTCTTCAACAACATTAAGACAATATCCATAGACAACACCCATTCCAAGACAAGAAGGTCACAACTCCTATGAGGCCATGGAAGGGACGAATGCAAAGAGATATCATGCAATAAGTGAAAAAGTAACCCTTGTGAGGGATAGTACACTATTCAGTTTCCAAGGTGAGAGATTTATCAACCATGGAAACCCAATGTTAAACAACAAAATAGGTTATGATCAAGGACATAGATCCTCAATGCAAACCAAAATTTTCATGTATGATTGGATATCACATAATAGATAGATATTGCTTAAACAAGGGAAAAGTGGATCCTCGAAAGATATAAAAGAAGGAGATGGCATCCTTGCCCCCCAAGCATAGGAACAAGAATAAAAGGGGACCTATTATATCGCTCACAACACTATGCAATACAATGAGCCCCCAAGGATTAGGCTAACATTGTTTACATAATGTGGAGCTCCATAATAGGAACATAAGTGTTATTTACAGAAAACAAGATTGAAATATAACTTATTGCCACATGATATATAAATAACTTTACTATCAATGAGCTTCCTAATCTTATAATGTAAAGCTTGACATTCATTAGTAGAGTGATCATGAAATCTATGATACAAACAAAAAGGAAGAGGCTTCAAGTGTGGACTACGTTTCTTTGTACGTTTAGGTCTAGTCATCTTCTTAGCACGAAGGAGTTTAGGCAAAATAACTTCTTGGTCAAATTCCTTCATAGGTTCATCGTGTTTTGAAGTGTTATTGAAATTTTGTTAACATTGATGTGTTGTTGAGGATTAAATCCCAATCCATAAAAATGCTCATGCCCCCCATTCAGTAAGGGCATTTGAATTCCATGTTTATGCTTACCACATCCTTAACCATGGAATCCTTGTTTAACTAGTAAATGATAACCAGGACCATAACGAGAAACCATATCAGATGGAGTCAATGAAACTTTAGTAGTCACTATGGCATCATTAGTAGGTTTGATAGATTCATAGTGGGTAGAAGTATCAACAAATTTATTACGAATGGCATTAGAAGATAAGAAAATGCTTGTTGTTCAAACTCTCTTTATTGCTTCATAAAATCAAGATCAGAAACCTTATACTCTCCAATAAAGGTAGGATTAAAATCGAAGGTTTCCCAATCATCTCCAGGAAGAGCATTAGAGGAAGAAGGATTACTATTAGGAATAGGAGTATTGTGGGTTTGAATATTCAAACAAGAATTTGGCGCATCATCCGCATGGAGTGTATATATCATGCTGTTGTGAATAAACTTGACTTTATGGTGAAGGGTGGAAGGAATAACATGCATCTCATGCAACTAAGGTCTACCCAACGTGTGTGTATATTTGTGCACCTGTTATCTGCAACACAACACTTCAATAAGTCATTCTGTTAGTGAAAAATAAGGGTTAATAAGCATATAAAACCCTAACATCGACCTATTGCTTTCTAACTAGGATGAGTGTAGCAAATAACATAAAAGCCCTCAGATTATTCTAAATACCAGTGACATAAACAACCTAGCATGAAAGATCTAGTTTAAAAACAACTATTCAACTATTTGGCATGCATATTACTCTAAAATGGACATTATAAACATATGAGAAAGTGACTAATGGAGTGTGTATGAATCTATGAAGAAATGGGTAGCATAACAATGCTTTGATATCCCTTCAAAATCTTGGCATAACAACACTACAATTCAAAATTTGAGGCTTATTATGAGCTCTAAATCCCTTCAATTTATAGAGGAATGAGAGAGAGAGAGGGGAGACAAGGTTCATTAATGGAGCCCCCAAGGTCATTAATGAGGTGTAAGAGACATTAATGCCTTGGGCATTAATGAGGGATGGGCAAGAGGGAATATCCATTAAGGGTTATTAATGGCATTCATTAAGGTATGGAAGGGTGTAAGGCTCAACTTGGCAAGTTGGTCCTTAGAGAAGTCATGCTTGAGAAAGTTGACTTTCTCGAGTGGGTTGAGTTGTTAATCATTCCTTAATGAAATGTGATAACATTAGAAGGTGGGTTAGGGTAGAATTAGAATTAGGATTAGATTAGCAAGGGTGGAATGGGTTGAGATGGGTTAGAACCGGGTTAGAACCCAGGGTAGAAGTGGTTGAGATAGGTTAGGTTGGGGTTTAGGGGAATATAAATGAAATGAATTAAACTTATTTAATTCATTTAAAATATAGGAATTAAATATTTAAGCATTTTATTATTTTTTAATAATTAAGGGGACTATAGCCATTTTAATTAAATTAAATAGGCTAGGGGAATGGGTTGTTTTGCATGTGGATAATTGATTAAGGGGTTTATTTAATTCCTTTATAATTAAATACTATAGTCATGTTTGAATTTGATTTGATTTAATTGGTTTGAATTAATTTGAATTGTATGGCTATAATAGTTAATATAATTCAGTGATAAAAATCACCTAGGACATTAAATTTGATTTCAAAAGAATTATGCCAAGCAGTAACAGGGTCATTTGGACATAATTGGGGCTATGATCACACTTAGGGCAAATAGGGTCCATAGTTGGAAACATACCAAATTTAGGTGGTTACATTTGCCCCTCTTTGAATTGATGTGCAGCAGCGCATTGATTCAAAGAAATTTTTTAATTTTGACTTCAGAAAGATTGAGAATTCCGTTCTTGGTTGTCGAATGAAATGTTGATGAGATCAGTATCACACTTGATTAAACTAAACTGATAGAATCGATCTTGAACTTGGTTGTCGTCCAAAGATCAATAAAAGATTTTCAAAGATATCAATTTTGAACTTGGTTGTTGTCCAAAGATTGATAATACTGATTCTGAACTTGGTTGTCATCCAAAAATCTAGTATGAAACTGCCAGGAGCTTATTAAGAATCTTTTAAAATGAGGAAACACAAGATATCCAACTCATGAGAACCAAAGCTTTCTATCCAACAGTTCTGACTTTAGTCAAAGAAATTGTTATGCCCCTAGTTTGTTTGATAACAAAGTCATTTTAATGTTGTTTTGAGAAAAAATTTAATTGATGATAGTGTGATCATGCCCCCTCGGGAATGAAATCGAAGGAAAAGAATAAATCCCTCAGTTTGAAATGATGCATCACTTGCAGGAAGCGGGTAGGACAAGAAAGAATGGAGTAGAAGTGGAAAAAGATGGTGTATTTAAAAATAAACACATGATTATCAAGTTAATTATGTGAAAATATGAGTGGTGAGACTAAGAAAAATGATGTCAGACCAATATTTATGATAAAATGTGCAGTATTGATAGATTTGTGGAACAAATGAAGCAAATTCACAATTTTCAAAACTATCATAAAAATGGTATTGTGTTGTTGAAAACCTCCTTGGCACCTTCGATTTGGTTCCCAATTGATCAAAAAAAGAACATAAATGTAGTTGTAGTTGTCTGGGAGGAGTTTTGAAACTCCTAAATGGCTCAAAAGACCAATATAAGCCTCAAAATTTACCATTTCACTATTCATTTTCACTTTCATCCATAGTAATTCTAAGAATTTTGTAAAGAAGATGGTAGTCCCTATGAGGAAACATCATTTTGAGATAAGCCATCGACATCAGCGCCCGACTGACTACCCACCGCTGGTAAGTGCTCGTAAAACTATCTCGTGAATTTTGCAAATTTCAATTTCATGCATTTGTGTAGCTTTTACAGCCCCTTGAATTTTGAATCACGTCTGGGATTCTGGATCGCAACCTGTAAAACCCGTGTCGCATCCAGGATATCCCAGATCACATCTAGTTTCTCCAGATTTCTGCGTCGCATCCAGGGTACTCTGGATCGCATCTTGTTTACTTGTTTTTGTCTTACTTTGTATGTTATTTTGACTTTGTTTTGTACCCAATCATTTTAGGTTTGTACCCTATTTTTAGGGTCACATCCTGTATGTCAGGGATCGCACCCAGTATTCTCCATCGCATCTGGTATACCCGGATCGCATCCTGTAAAACAGATCGCACCCTATTAGTCTAGGATCATATCTGGTTTATAGAGTTAGGATTTTTATCCTTTTGATCTAGTTGCATGTTGCGGACCTTGAATCACTTAATTGATTAGGATACTACATCTCTTTGGTAGATAGAAAACTGATTTCACCTTTGTATGTGTTAAAAATAGGTATATTTTGAGGTAGTCGCCTTTAGAGGCACATATCCAAGTAGTGTGCTTGTGTTATCTGGACTACTTTCTGATGTTGAGCAGTCCACAGTGATCTGATGTGGATTACATTCATTGATATGTTTACCTGAGATAGGAGTAAACCGAGGGTTGTTGACTGCTCTGGCCAAGAGATGGCACTCAAAGCACAACACCTTCCATCTTTTGACCAGGGAGATCACAGTGACTCTAGAGGACATATGGTAGATACTGCGTGTGTCGATTATGGGCTAGGAGGTATACTTCGAGTCGAGAGGTGGCGTGGCCATTGGTGCTGCATGTAGATATTTCTAGGATGACACCATTGATCGGAGATACCTGCCATGGGACTATATGGTTGATCATTATGATCACTTATCTGTGTACTTAGCAGGTCTGATAGGTGGCATCCTGATGCCAGACAGAGGTCAACATGGATTCATGGTTGGTTGGGTAGGTATGTTAGAGCAGATGGTTACCTAGAGACAGAGATTTGCATGGGGCAGTTGTACTTTAGCCCATATGTATCGAGAGTTGCATGAGATAGTATACCATTACACTCAGAGCATGACCGTTGGGATTTTGATTCTTCAGATCTGGGCCTGGGAGCACATCCCTATTACATGAACAATTGAAGATAGACAGAGGGTACTTGAGCAGTCTTATGTATACATGTATGTCGGCCTTATTCAATAGCCCCATCTGGGCAAGGTCGAGTATTGGTGTCGTCTTTTTGATGATATGACTGAGGTCGTTTGGCGACCCTATTTAGACTACGAGGAGTGGACCTCAGATGCACGGCAGGTACCCTATTTATTTTAGAGTTTATATCTTATTGGGAGGACCAGATACCTCATAGAGCAGTTTATCCATACCCAAGTGCTGAGATAGTATGGTCGTCGACAGGGCAGGATACAAGATATTACTGTGTATGCATGAATCCGAGATGAGGCAACATTGTGGGGTGCTTAGTTACAGTACAAGATAGCTCACCAGGAGATTCATGATATGGTCATAGTAGACTGGGATCTCCGCCTTGATGTTGCTGATGCGGGTGTCTCTGATGGATATGCTGCAAAGATGCTTCAGTACCCATTTCCTTGTTTCACTATACCTGAGGAGATCATTCCTCACATAGAGGAGCCATTAGACTATGATCCTGAGGATCGTCTAGCCAAGGGGAGAGGAGGAGCGCAGAGAGATAAGGCCCTGGGTAGACATGGAGGTTAGGATGGTGGCCGAGATGGCAGAGATGGCACGCATCCTCCTCCTGATGATGGCGATGATGGAGATGATAGGGGTGGTGGTGCAGTGGGTGGTGATGTAGAGGTTGCCAGTGGGAGTGGGGAGGGTTAGTGTACCCGATTTAGATTTGTAGCCCCACAGAGAGATCCTGGTCCGCTCCTTACTAGGGATAAGCAAAGACAGAGGCAGCAGAGGTCGTAGGATAGACCACAGGACAGGGGACATGACAGGTCTCAAGATCAGGATACAAGTAGAGACGGAGATCCTCTTTCAAGATGTGAGTAGGAGAGAGAGCAGCTGAGGGCCCAGATTACAACTTTAGAGGCCAGAGCGACAACAGCAGAGGCCAGGGCTACAACAATAGATTTGAGACTTGCTATATCAGATGCCTTGCTTACAGATAGAGATATGCAGATGGAGAGACTCCACATAGAGCGAGACATATAGGCCCAGACAACTACTCATCAGGGATAGAGGGCTGCGTATTATTATGCTCTTTACCATGCAACAGTGCCAGAGGGGCAGAGGGCAGTATCTTTTCCATGGTTAGCCCAGCAGTCTGAGGGGATGATGCCTCCTCCACCTCCATTTGTACCTCCTCCTCCGCCAGATCAGGGAGAGGGGGGGAGCCAGAGCTGATTGTCATA
>MU226793.1:5905652-5953991 GCA_018584345.1 Thuja plicata
TGATTTAGAAGAAGAAAATTGAATTAATTTAGAGCTCAAAATGCTTTTAATGTTTCTCCTTTTCTTGTTTATATTCCATGCAATTTGTCAAAAATGTAATGATATGCAGACTCTTAGGACTTTGTCACTGGTATGCAAATATATAGCTTTTTATCATCACTAGGCACTGTTTCAGAATGGATACCACCTGATAGTACAACCATCACTAATACCCACTGATATTATGATAATATGAATACTATGTTTTATTGAAATGTCAGAAATAGACTTAGGCATCAAGGCATATAAGTCAGGATAACAAAATAGTCACCTTCCTTTTAATATACCAGATTCTGAGTAAGGTAATATATTGGACCCGCAATGACCTTGAAAATTCATGTCCTTGGGTACATTATGATTCGTATACCTTAGTGAGAATCTAGACCAGAAAATAGACAAGGAGATTGTTTCAAACTCACCATAGTTTACACATAATGAAGATCAAGATATATGCGGCTATCCACCCATAGTGGCAGCTCTTACCATAAACATCCAAGTTACGTGAAATTTATAGGATCATTTGGAACAATCACCATACGTAGAAAATAAAGAAAACATTATGCCCCCTATCCTCGTGACTCTTTGTCTTTGCGTAGACGTCATTCAATAACTAAGAAGACATAATAAATCACCAATTGAGAATCAATCAAATAAAATTTATAATTACTTAGATGCCCCTAGTTTAAAACATCATCAGGACGTGAAAGAATCATAATCAACCCATTATCAAACTGTGTGTTTAAGTAGTACTGAGAAATACTATTGATTCATTTTTCAAGCGTAGTAGAGATTCAACAATCAAAAAGTCAGAATTTAAGCAAATATGGTGTTTCCATGCCTGTGCGTTGATAGGATAATTTGTTCATGTTTGTGATCCAATATAGCCTTGTAGGAACTTCGTTAATGTAAATGTCACATCTGGATATGTGATGTTTGAAAAGACACCCTTGTTTTGGAAAGTGACATCATTTTGCATGTATCAAGAAACATTGTATTTGTGAGGCAAACCCATCCTAGAGCAACCTAGCAACCGCAACCTACTATGCTAGCAAAGATGCCCCTAGTGCAGAATGACTTATTCCTAAGACATAAATGTAGACAAATCCCAAGCGAGGATAAGATAGCCATTTAGGAAATAAAGTCAGCGTATGAGCATAGGTAAAATTATGAAGGCCTAGTATCAGTAGTGCATTGATAGATGGAGCGCAGAACACAAGTGACGCCTGATTGCCATGTTTTCACCACTTGGCAAGATCTTTTCTTTTCTTTTTCTGCTACCAAGATGTCTGTTTTACTAGGTGCTCATCAAGGCACTTTTCTCTTTTTCAATTTTTTTGCTATTTTTGCTTTTTTGAATTTTTTTGTAGTATCAAGGTGCTTGTTTACCAGGTTTTCACCAAGGATACCCTTTTATGTAGGACTTTTTCCATTGTTTTTGTATTTCTTCAAGATCAATTTTCTGAATGTGTTTGGTATTTTGTAAAAACTTTTTGTTGTACAGGCTCTGGTAGCCAAATATTAAGCATAGAACTGCTTCAAATATAGAGTATTGATAGGATCTGGAAGAATGTCTCCCTCAGGTGCAACTAATTGATAAGCTCCAGTCCTGAAAGTAGCAGTGATAACATAAGGTCCCAACCAATTAGGTTCAAATTTTTCTTTCTGCTCTTTGTTAGGCTAGTTCTTAGGATTCTCTTTGAGGACGAGATCTCCTACTTCAAATTTGTGTGGTTTGACCTTCTTATTGTAACCTTTGGACATACGTGCTTGATACACTTTGAGGTGATCGAACGCTTGTTGTATGCACTCATCTAGTAGGTCCAGAGAATTTACCCTATCTATGTGGTACTACTCATCAGTAACCAGACCTTGTAAAGATATCTGTAAAGATGGGATTTCAACCTTAATAGGTAGTACTACTTCAGTGCCATAGACTAAAGCAAATGGCGTGGCTCCACTTGGTGTTCTTATGCTTGTTCTGTAGGCCCATAGTGCCAGATTCAGTTGTAGATGCCAGTCTCTGCCAGACTTGCTCATAGTTCTGTGTAGGATCTTGAGAATATTTTTGTTTAATGCCTTAGCCTGTCCATTACCTTGAGAGTAATATATTGAGGAGCAGTGTTGAGTAATATGAAATTGTTCACAAAGGTCATCAATGTCTTGATTTTTAAATTGGCCCCCATTATCTGTTACAATTGAAGAGGGTATCCCATATCTACAAATAATGTAGTTCAGAATGAACATAGCCACCTGTTTGCCTGTGGCTTTGATTAGCAGCACGACCTTGACCCGCTTTGTAAAATACTCAGTGGCTGTAATGATGAACTTGTGTCCATTTGAAGAGTTGGGATATATTTTTCCAACCAAGTCAAAGGCCCATTGCTGAAATGGCCAATGTGTTATGAAAGATATAAGTTCCCTGGCAGGAGCATGAATAAGATTTCCATGTGTCTGGCATTTATGATAGGTTTTTGAAAACTGAATGGCATCTTTCTCCATGGTAGGCTAGTAATAGCGTACTCTGAGTAGTTTCTTCGCTAATGAAAAGTCATTCGAGTGTGATCCACATACACCTTCATGGACTTCTTTTAATGCTAGATCAGACTCTTCAATTTCTAAACACCTAAGAAGTGTACCGTCGAGACCACGTCGATATAGGTTGTTATTTATGAGGACATAACATGATGTTGTCCTAATCAGGGCTCTTTTCTCATTTTTGGATAGATTGTTAGGGATGGTTTGGTCAGAAAGGTAAGCAATGATATCGGCATACCGAGATTGGTCTGGGGTATTCAAAGCACATATTACTTGGTATTCAGGGGTATCAAATGTAGGATAGGATAGTTCTTCCACCAAGAATTCATAGCGGAATTGATGTTCTTCCAATTGTAACATGGATGCCAAGGTAGCCATAGCGTCTGCAGCTTTGTTCTCTGATCTTGGTATCTGCCGGAAGGTGGCGAAGACAAAGTACTTCTTCAGGTCATCAACTAGTTGCTTGTAGGGCATAAAGCTCTCATCTTTTGTTTGATACTCCCCATTGACCTGATTGATAATTAGTTGGGAGTCACCATATACATATAATTCTATAATCTTCCACTCCATAGCTAGCTTAAGACCGTTTACCAATGCTTCATATTCTGAAATATTGTTGGTGCATGGAAACATCAATTTGTAAGATTTGGGAATCTTGTAACCTTGAGGGGTTATGAATAGGACCCCTACTCTAGAACCTTGCTGGGTGAATGAATCGTCAAAGTAAATCTTCCATGTATATTCAGTTAGGTGCATGATTGTTTCATTAGGGAATTCAATCGTCAAAGGTTCATCATTCTGGAGTGGTGAATCAGCCAATTAATCTACAAGGAACTGTCCTTTGATAACTCTCCGTTCTACATATTCAATGTCAAACTCACTTAGAATCAGGACCCATTTTGCCAAACATCCTATTAATGATGTTCTACTCAAAAGGTACTTTAGAGGATCAATCTTAGCAATGAGCTTTACGGTATGAGAGAGCATGTAGTGCCACAATTTTTGTGATGCGAAGACGACTGCTAAGCATGCTTTTTCAATAATGCTATAATTGAGCTCATAGGCGACCGATGTTCTACTAATGTAGTAAATAGCTCTTTCTTTCTTTGTGTCGTCCTCTTGTGCTAGCAATACTCCTAGGGATGTAGTTGTAGCTGAAATGTATAAGAGTAAGGGTTTTTCATGAATAGGCACCATAATAATAGGAGGAGTAGCCAGGTATCCTTTCAATTATTTGAAGTTTGCTTCACAGTGCTCATCCCATTTGAAGGTAACCCCTTTATGTAGTAACTTAGTAAAGGGTTGTGCCCTACCTGCAAGTTGGGACATGAATCTCTTGATGGAGTGGAGTCTCCCTTGTAGCATCCTCATTTAACTGATGTTCCGTGGAGGAGCCATCTCTAGTATAGGCTTAACTTTAGCGGGGTCTACCTCAATTCCCTTTGCTAAAACTATAAACCCTAAGAGTTTCCCTGATTGGACCCCAAAGGAACACTTCTTTGGGTTGAGCCTGAGTTGGAATTGTTCCATTCAATCCAATATCTTTATTAGGTCAGCAATGTGAGTACCTCTTTCTTTGGATTTAGCCAATGTGTCATCCACATAGTCCTCCATGTTTTTGTGCATCATGTCATGGAATATAGTCATCATGTCTCTTTGATATGTTGCACCGGCATTGTTTAGCCCAAATGGCATGACCTTCCAACAAAATGTGCCCCATGCGCATGTAAATGTAGTTTTCTCTCGATCTTCAAGGGCAATTTTGTTTTGATTATAGCCTGAGAATCCATCCGTTAATGAATACATCTAGAAGCCTGATGTAAGGTCTATGATCATGTCAATGTTAGGTAGAGGGAAGACATCCTTCGGACATGCTTTATTCAAGTCTCTAAAGTCCGTACAAATCCTGATAGATTTATCAAATTTAGACACAGGGACCACATTAGAGATCCACCCTGCATAGGCAATGACTCGAATAAATCCAGCTTTCAACAACTTCTCTGGCTCTGCTTTTACTAATAATGCAACATCATAATGCATTTTTCTAAGTTTTTGTTTTACGGGCTTGATCCCGAGAGCTATAGATAAGTGGTGCATAATTAGATTAGGATCTAGCCCTGGCATATCATATAAGACCATGAAAAGTTGATCTTCTTCTCTTTCAGGAACTCTATGAACTGTGTCTTCTCTTCTTCTGATAAAGATTGTGCAAGGTGAATTATTTGAGGATTTTCAACAGTGCCCAAATTTACTGGTTGTGTTGGTTCAATCAGTACTGAAGACCTTTCCTGAAAGTGTTCGGGGAGGATATCAAGAATCTCATCCTTTGGCGCCTCTGAGAGGTTTTCACCATTGGATACATCTTTTTTCTTTACTATTTTGGGATCTGATACTTCCACGGAGTGATTTTCACCATCAGTCCTCTTTTTCTTTTTATTTTTTAGTTTTTGACTGAGAAACCTAATATCCTCCCGAGACATGTTCTCACTCCTTGCATTAGTGGAAGAAGGGTAAGGTTCACAAGCATCGAGATAACAAGCTAGGGTGTGGTCATTAGGAAAGTCTAGGATAGGAGTAGGATATGTTTCAGTCCAATCAATTAAGTCTGAAAGTACCAATGATATGGAGTCAGTCTCTGGAAAGGACATCATCGTGTTAGCATTAAGACCATGAACTGACATGACACGATCTGTTAAGTTAATTTCTTTGATATTTAGATCAATAAGAGTGAGATCATTGCTAAAAGGGTCGTTGTTAGCCATATGTGGACCAAACTCTAGTGACTCGTCAGTAGAAATCTCATCCTCGTCTCTCTGTAAAAGGAGGCGTCTTGCTTGTAGCCTATGAAATTCTTCTAGACTTATGTATTCACCTATTTCTTCATCAATGATCGGGGGAAGGAACTCTTCTTCTACTTCAGGATTATCAGTGTCATTGGGAGGAGTGTCAGATTGTTTACGAGAGCTAAGGGAACTGCAAACATGTGAATTATATCTCTTCCAATATCTTCAGTGGCGACATATAGCTCTTCCCATTCATAATCATGAGAGTCTGTGACCTCATCATCGGATCTGTTTAAGTATTCACCAGTGGTTATTTGATGTACCCGATTAGCTTCTTGTGGATCAAAGTGTGGTAGATCTAGGACATGTGAAATTGTGACCAATTGCCCCCAGTTAGGATGTAAATCATGGTGTCGGGGTGTCTCTTAAGTAATTGTTGCTATGGTGTCTCCTACCTCTTGAATGGGAGGTTGTGCTAGTAAAGGGGTGTGAAGATCTCGTGGTACCTCAAAGTTGGGTACATAGCGTTCTCCTTGGTAGTTGGGGTCCTGTGTGCCAACATGTAACAATCTCTCATAGGACCACTATTCCAATTCGTATGTTTTATCACTCCCTTTATCTAAGTGTGGACTCTCTTTTGAAGCAGGTTTATCAGTTTTAGCATTAAAACCTAGTCCTGTTTTATCTCTGGTATTCTGGAACTCCATGGGTATAGGTTCGATAAGCCCTCGTCCTGTGTCATTTAGAGGTCCTTTTCCTTTGTATCCCATATGTTTGGGGAAATCATATCCCTTCCCATACTATTCTAGGGATATCTTCACATGTTTGACTTCAGCCTCCACCGGTTCTCCTTTGTAAAGCCAGTCTAAGACTGCCTGTTCTTCTGTGTTATCTGAAGAAGATGTGGATGCCCTTACCATGCCATTTGCTTTGTTTATTTCTAGTTCCTTGGATGCTATAGGTGAGAATATTGAGGAAGGTTTTCCATAGGATCTTGGTGACACTAGAAGTTATGTCAGTGAGAGAGTGAGATCCAGCTTGTACTCTCCCATACCTGTTTCTTCAAGTTTTAAGGTTTTGCTAAAACTCTTCATAACCATGTCCTTGGTAGTTTCAGGAGCAACTGCATCCATAGCCTCTTTGTTGTGTGGAACCATGCTACCTGCTTTGATATTGTTGCAAGTGTAGTTAGCATCTACAGGGATCGTCACTTCCACCCCATTATGTGGGAATTTTATGCATTGGTGGTAAGTGGATGGTACAGCTTGCATTTCATGAATCCATGGTCTCCCTAACAAGATATTGTAGGCCAATGGTAGATCCAGATCCTGACATGTGACGTTCCTCTCAATCAATCTGACTCTGATAGGTAGAACAATAAGACCTCTAGAGGATCTTTCTTCCTCATCATAAGATTTGATGGTTATCTTGCTTCTAGAGTCAATTGTTTGTTCGGAGAGACCTATTCTCTTGATTAGATCAAGTGTACAAATATTCAATCCTATGCCTCCATCTATCAACACGTGTCTAACATGGGATTTATGAATAATGACTTCAATATGGAGGGGTTGATTATGTGGATGTGTCAATGACTTATCATCCTCTTCAGAAAAGGAGAAGTAGTGTGGCGCTGAGATGTGATTGACCATCGCTTGCAATTTGTCTATATCAATATCCTTTGGGACGTTAGTAGCATGTAGAGCTTGTTCTAGGATTTCCCTATGTACTATGGATATTTTGAGCAACTCAAAAATGAAAATTTTGGCAGAGGTTCGTTGCAATTGGTCTACCAAGTCATATTTAGCTCCAGGAATAGTAACCATGTGTTTTGATGCTGGTTTAGGAATAGTTACAATAGGAACCTTGGATGTTGATGTCAGTTTTGGAGGTCCTTTGATCGTGACCTATGCTTGGCTCCGTGTCATGACATTTGAGTGGAATGAGACACCTTTGATTGTGACCACATTGATGGATTCAATTTTAATGTCAAGCATATTGATCACATTGTCATTCTTGGAATAGGTGTAGTTTACCTCATTACTCTTCCCTTTAGATGTTTCTTCTTGATCGTAATTAGGAAAGGGTTTGTTGAATGTTGTATGATCCTCATTGGTAGTGTGTCCATCTACTTTGATCTTACCTCCTATGAGGTCTTGGATGACATGTTTAAGCTTGAGGCAATTATTAGTCTTGTGTCCCTTGTTTTTATGGAAGACACAATAGGAATTATCATCCCACCACCTGGGTTTGACCATTGGTTCCCACGGTTTGGAATCTAGGATTGTTAGAACTTTGTTATCCAATAGTGTTTCAGAACAGTCTCAAGAGGCTCTCCCAAAGGAGTGAATGTTCTTTGAGGTTTTTATGTCCATGTCCGACCCTTGCTATTATCATTGTTTGCTTTGGGTATGGGAGTTGTTACCTTAACATCCTTGCTTGCTTGCATGCTATTGGTTAGATTGAATACCTCAGGTTTAGGATTAATGTTAGAGGCGTCGACCACTCCTTCATTAACAACATTCTTGTTTTGTTTCCACCATTTAGGTTTGGAGTTAATGTTGTTAGTTTTGTTCTCATTTTGAAGGGCGATCTCTCCCTTTTTGACCATGAATTCCTCAATATGGAGGGCATTTTTAATCATCCTGTCGAAGCTTGGAGAGTCTTGCATTTGTAAAGTGTAGTTTAATTTAGGTACTAGATTATTAACGAATATCTCCATCTTCTCTATTTCGGGAATGGCCCTTGAATATCGTGCAAAAATCTTCCTCCATCTTTGTGGGAAGTGTGTAAATGATTCACCAGTTCTTTGTTTGGTATTACACAGGTCCATCATAGTCACATCATGTTGGATGTTGTAGGAGTAATTTTGGATGAATCGTTGGATCAACTCCTTGAATGTCTTGACCTTAGGGTTCAGTTTTGAGAACCACTCCATGGCATTTCCCCCTAGACTTCCTAGAAATAGTCACATGAGGTATGTAGGTTCATGCATGTATTCTATGCTTAGAGCATAGAATTCCCTCACATGGTCATGTGGGTCACTTTCTCCCATGTACTTGTCATACTTTGGTCTTGCCACATTGGGAGGAAATGGGACCATAGTGATACTCTTGTCAAAAGGAAATGGACAAATGGCGTCCAAAGAGTATTTTGTCTTGGGTTTCTCTTTCTCCTGTTTGAGGTTTGTGAGCTCTGTTTGCATCAAATTGAGTTGTTTGGTGAGAATAGATATAGGATTTGGTACCTCCTTTTCTTTGATTTTTTCTACATCATAATCTTTGGGTAATCCTATGGACGCTAGATGGAGGAAGTACTTTTCTTTATCATCATCAATTATTTGTTCCAATATCTTGTGGAACCTCTTACTTTGTTTGAGTTTCTCATACTCATCTTCAGGGATCTCCCCTTCACTACCCGATCCAAATGGGGCCATTTTCAAATTTGGGTCCTTCCTCCTCATCCGTATCTTCGGGTTTTTGGTGTTTGTCATCGTTATACTCCTCAAATGCCTCACTCCATCTGCGAGTGTCTCTATCCATTTAAGGGGAATCTAGATCGAGTAGGGAACTACGAGAAGCTTCTCCTTGAAAGTGTGGTGTTTTAGGAGGCACTTTCAATCCTTTAGACGTGTACTTGTTGCGTCTTGTTTTAACCATGAAGTTATTTCTCAACTTTTGTCAATGTTTCCCAATAGTGCAAGTGAGGGTTTCAGACCATTCAAGTGGGTGTGTCTAGGTAAAAGTAACTGTTTGTTGTTGGTGGATGTAAGTGATTACAACGTCAGAGGGTCAGAATGCCCTGATAGTGAGCTGGGAACCAAGTTGTTGGTAAAAAGTGGGTAGACCACATGTATTGAACTTATCGTGAAAGAATGACTAAGCATGCAAGGTAGACGTCTCGAAAGAGTTTTGAAATTTCAACAGGGAGACCAGAAAAGACATCAAGAACCAGCTAAAGAGCCAAAAGGGTATCCTAATCAACTGAGACTTTCTAAGAAAAACTTCTACAAGTACCCTTTGTCCTAGATGTGAGCTCCCAGATGCGAGCCTCTAATGACACTAGATGCGAGCCTAAATCTTAGATGCGACTGTGTGTTGACCAAATGCAAGCTAGCATATAGGATGTGATCCTAAATACCAGATGCGATACAGGGTATACAAGATGCGATTTTATGATGTCTTTGTCAGTTTTTGCCAGTTTTGAAATTTGCATTTTTAGAAGTTTGTGCAATTTGTCTGATTTGTGATCGTGTTTGGAGACTTGCCAGTGGAGAACACATGTATCTAAGGGTTTGAATATTGTTGCTTGTTTGAAGGATCTTATCTTTTTAGTGATTTGCAAGCACATCAAACATATTTGCATTGTTAAGAGGGTAAAACAAACACTCATCTTTTCCTATTCTCTAGGTGGAGGAGAAAATATTTGCTTGTTGACTCAGGTACACACTCAAATGCTAATCAGAATACAGCTATCACCAAGCACATAATGACTTCAGTCATGATGTTGTATTAGCCGACTCCAAGCACAAGCGAGGGTACAATATGACGAGTGTCTTGGGGCAATTACTTTTTGCCTTGCACAAAGATTATTACCCTTTCGGGGGTGAATCAGGAATTCTTTCAGTTGAATTTGTTGTAGATTATTGGGCAATCCATTTGAAACTGTCCCCCATAGAATTGCACAAGGCAAAATTCAGGCGTATAGCTCTATGAGTACCTAAATATATGTAGTCTAGCAAGAAAGATTCAAGTGGCTCCGGTCTACATATACCCAAGCATGTTCAAGGAATGATGTCACAATTCCATGAACAAAACTGGCTCCATCTTCTGAGGCTTTAGCCTATGAGGAAGCAACTATTTATAGTGAGTTGGAAGGGTTGGCGTAAAACCTGTCCTCACTTGGGTCATTTTCGGGAGATTTTTTCCTCAACCGGCAGGCCCTCTACTATTGAATAAGCGTACAAAGGATTGGCGAGCTTTGGATGTCTGGATTTCTGATTCTTCTAAGGAAGAAAAGCATACTCTCCTAATCTAAGCCATTTTCTCCCAAAATAGAATCAAACAAAGTGGTTCTTTCCCTCAAGCAATGTTGTGCCTGATTTAGATGCTCCTATTTTAATGAATACAAGATTTGCTTGAAAGTAGATTTGCCTTGTTCATTTAACCACAATGTTTAGTGAGTTTTCTTGTTCAATTTCCATGTCCCAAAAATGAATTATACAGTTGAGCTTGTTCTTTGAACCACAAGATTTAGTGATTTGTGTTGTTCATTTACTGATTCCAAAAGAATTTATACGATTTGATTGCTTGTTCAATTAACTCCAAATTCTGTTCAACCCATAAACTGATGTGTGAGTTTTTTATTTTCCTTAAAAAGGAAAAGAGCATAGTCCTCTAGTCAGTTTAGTGATAAATTGGAAAATGTATTTTAGTTTTTAAAGCAAGTAAATAGAGGTCAAGATGGGGGTTGGCAACCTAAAAAACCAAGTTAGTTTGTTATATAGCAACTCCCACAAAAAACCGCCAATGTCAACCTGCAAACAATCATTAAGCTTTTCAAGAGACCAAAGAAGTTAAAAACACGCAAACGTTAATGGTTAGGCAAAGTAGTTCACTAAAATTTTCACCAGATGCGATCCAGAAAGACAGAAAATGACATAAAACCAGATGCAACCCTCCTTACCAGATGTGATTCAATGCTTACCAGATGCGAGCCTAAACCAGAAATGATCTGGAAAATCCCAGATGCGAGCCTCGTTTATTGCGGTGCGAGGGCGTATCCTAGATGCGATCTTGAATGGCCAAAAATGACCCTGTAATAGAATTATGGGCATGCAAATTAGTGAAAAAGTGATATTAAATGAGGCCAAGTTGGAAATCGAGCCCCATGGTGGGCGCCAAAAATGTGTGTGTGTATTTGTGCATCTATTATTTGCAACACAACACTTCAATAAGTCATTCTGTTAGTGAAAAATAAGGGTTAATAAGCATATAAAACCCTAACATCGACCTATTGCTTTCTAACTAGGATGAGTGTAGCAAATAATATAAAGGCCCTCAGATTATGCTAAATACCAGTGACATAAACAACCTAACATGAAGGATTTAGTTTAATAACAACTATTCAACTATTTAGCATGCATATTACTCTAAAATGGACATTATAAACATATGAGAAAGTGACTAATGGAGTGTGTATGAAGCTATGAAGAAATAGGTAGCATAACAATGCTTTGATATCCCTTCAAAATCTTGGCATAACAACACTACAATTTGAATTTTGAGGCTTATTATGAGCTCTAAATCCCTTCAATTTGTAGAGGAATGGGAGAGAGAGAGAGAGGGGAGACAAGGTTCATTAATGGAGCCCCTAAGGTCATTAATGAGGTGTAAGAGCCATTAATGCCTTGGGCATTAATGAGGGATGGGCAAGAGGGAATATCCATTAAGGGTTATTAATGGCATTCATTTAAGAGGTATGGAAGGGTGTAAGGCTCAACTTGGCAAGTTGGTCCTTGGAGAAGTCATGCTTGAGAAAGTTGACTTTCTCAAGTGGGTTGAGTTGTTAATCATTCCTTAACGGAATGTGACAACATTAGGAGGTGGGTTAGGGTAGAATTAGAATTAGGATTAGATTAGCAAGGGTGGAATGGGTTGATATGGGTTAGAACCCAGGGTAGAAGTGGTTGAGATAGGTTAGGTTGGGGTTTAGGGGAATATACATGAAATGAATTAAACTTATTTAATTCATTTAAAATACAGGAATTAATTATTTAAGCATTTTATTGCTTTTTAATAATTAAGGGGACTATAGCCATTTTAATTAAATTAAATAGGCTAGGGGAATGCGTTATTTTGCAAGTGGATAATTGATTAAGGGGTTTATTTAATTCCTTTATAATTAAATACTATAGCCATGTTTGAATTTGATTTGATTTGATTTAATTGGTTTGAATTAATTTGAATTGTATGGCTATAATAGTTAATATAATTCAGTGATAAAAATCACCTAGGACATTAAATTTGATTTCAAAAGAATTATGCCAAGCAGTAACAAGGTCATTTGGACATAATTGGGGGTATGATCACACTTAGGGAAAATAGGGTCCATAGTTGGAACAAACCAAATTTAGGTGGTTACACCCAAAAGGAGGTTATAATTAAGAGGTCCAGGCATAACATGAAAAGGAGTATTTAGGATGACCGGACACACTTTGATAGGTAAGGTAATGATGCCCAAAGTTTTCTTATCAATGTTATCAAAGCCACATATAAGAACATTGTCAGGTTAAATAGTTGAAAGATCGACTTTAATCGCTTTGAGCATGTCCATGCTACAAATATTAAGCCCAAATCCATTATCAATCAAGGTCCTACGAATGATACTCTTATTGATAGTAACAACAACCATAAGAGTATCATATTGATTATGTACTTCTTTAGAAGGTAAATCCTTTTGAGTAGATATAATGTCAGGAGGACCCGGGGTAGCATGCATGCACTGTAAGAAGGCATTGATGTTCTCTTGATTAGGAGGTGGAGTGGGAAGAGTTGGTAGAGTTTTTTGCAAGGCTTCATGGTAGGTAGGTGAAGTTTGAAGAAGCTCCCATAAAGAAATCTTGGCAGGGGTATGGCGCAATTGGTTTATCAAATCATACTCCTTGCTAGGAAGATGAGGTGGAGGATGAATGGGTTGAGCAGGTGGTAAAGAAGTAGGAACCATTAGATTAGGTTGAGGGTTATTCCTTGTACGATAGGTGTGAGCTACCGAATCTTGATCATTGAAAGACTCGAAAGACTCCATAGGTTTACCTTTGATAATAATGCGAGGACAACCTTTGATAGTCAACAAGAGTTTTGGATAAACCATGTTAGTTGTCTCAACACCACAAACATATTCATAAGAAGTAATCAAAGAATACATCCTAGGAGGAGATGAGGTAAGATCTCGATTCTCCATAAGATCATCACTAAGAGGGAGAACATTAAGGGAATTCATATCATTCTCTGTTAATGCCTCATCACTAGAAGGAATCCCAAATGGAGGTAAAGAATCTATAATGTCTTCTTCTTTCTCTAAAATGTCTGCATAAGGGGAGTGTGTTTTAGAAAAAGAGTCACCATCATGTATGAATATGTCATCCATTAATAAATCACCCTCTTGCATCAAAGCTTCTTCACAAGGAGGGGATAAATCAATGTCTTTATCCATGGGTTCATCCCAAAAAGTAGAATCATCCACAATGGATTCGTGAGGAAGAGAGTAACCAACATCCAAATCCAAAGGTCCATACCAAATAGGAGGATTATCATCCCTATCAATAAAACACATTGTAGGAGTGCCATAAATCACTAAAGCTTGATCCCTAACTGGGAAAGAAGGTAAACTATATTCTAAAGTAGGCTCATAGAAAAAACATATATTAGGATAAGAATTAACATCAATCCTCAACTTGTCTCCATAAAGAGAAATGTGATGGAGAGAAAGATTAAAGTCATCTTCTTTCTCTAATATATCCTTACAAGGTAATACAAGAGAGGACAAAGCAACATCACACACACTGAATAAAATCTTTCTAGGTGTAACACCATGCAATGGTAAGGTAAGAGGAAGATGTTGTTTAATCCCTTGGAAAACACTTGAAACAACTTGTGCAACATGATAACGAATAAATAAATGCATAGAAAATAGATCTAGATATATATCTGATTGCATCCAAATGAAATCTATAAGCATGAAAAGGAAATCGAACACCACAAACACAATAGGGCATCTAATTCCATAAAAGATAGGGGGTAAGCTTTTCGGGTTCACCAAAATGTATAGTGTGAAAATGGATCCACACTCTATACAAAGGAGAGGAAGAATACCAAGGTTTATCCTCCAATGAGACTCGATTAACACAAAGGTAATTATCGATTCGTGATCTATACAATGGAGATAAATGGATTGGGTTAACTTCTCCCTCACCTCTATAAAGAGAGGGTTTAGGAAAGATCAATTGAGAATATTTAAAGTAAATCTAGAAGACTAATATTGAAATGAAGAAATAAAAAAGTACTTATCTCCGAAAAATAATATGCTGAAAACCTTGTTAAACGGTCTAAACAACTGTTGATTTTTGCGATCTTGAACTAAATCTGTGAGATCTACAAAAGCCAGAAATATTTTTCTTTTATGTGCTAGGTTGTCCTTGACCCAAATGTAGGTCAACCTTGATCTAGATGCAAGTCGACCTTGACCCCTTTATGTCGACCTTGACCTGCGTTGCTCCGACGGAAATTTTGTTCACAAATCCTGAAAGTTTTCCAAAAGGGTATCCAAATCTGCTTTGCAACTCCCAAAACAATGCTGTAAATATCTGAAACTTACAGGTCGACCTTGACCCCTTTATGTCGACCTTGACCTACGCTGCTCTGACAAAAATTCTGTTCGCCGATCCTGAAAGTTTGCCGAAAAGGGTATCCGATTTGCTCCGCAATTTGCTATTTAGTACCTGTATCTACAAGAAAAATGGTTTTTTTTGTTGGGGGGGATGGGTTTGCTTTGGTCAAACGCTGGTTTTAGAATTAACCTTATAATAGAATTGAAATTGCAAAGATAAACAAAGTAAATGAACAAATTCACCTTGCTTGTATAGAAACCCTTACGGTAGATTCAAATCCAAATCCTCAAAGATGAATGCTTGAATTTGTTTAAAACTTATAGAAGAGTATGAAGCTGATCTACCATGCCAATTCATGGCTCCGTGGAAGTAAAGGTTCTCATGTACTTGAATTGAGAATGCAAGATGAAGAATGTAGAAGTATTGAATGCTTGAGAGATCTTGAGATTTCTTGATAACTTATAGATAATAATGGATTGCCCAGGAGGAAAATGAGAGAGGAAATATATTCTTTTATAGTTATCTTGGGCACAAACTCCTAGAGAGGCCAACATAAAGGAAATATTAATTCCAACTATGGCACTAAACTCTAGAAATGGTCAACATAGAAAACAATAATTAAGGGTCCATAGCACAAAACTCTAGAGAGGTGCACATGGAGAGGAAATTAAATTAAGGTCTAGGCACAATTAAGGGACCATGACACAAAAATCTAGAGAGGTGCACATGGAGAAGATATCAAATTAAGGTCTTGACACAAAACTCTAGAAGGGGTCCACCCTTAAGGTAGAAATAAAAACAATTATTTAAGAGCCTTGTCACAAAATTTGAGGTAAGGCCAACCCTAAAGTTAATTTGAGAATTAGGCACAAAACTTGAGGAAGGATAATCTCAAACAATAAATTAGGAATCCTACACAGAGATCGAGAAAGGTCCACCTCAAATATTAATTTGAGAATTCAACACTTAACTCAAGAAATAATGGCCCCAAAGATGGAAAAGATGAAAGTTTGATGAAACCCCAAAACTGGGACCCAACCCCAAGGACCCTGGACCCTGGGGTCAAGGTCGAGGTTGACCTTGACCCAGAGGGTCAGGACCTCATGAAATGTGCCCAAGTCTCAAAAACAATGAGAAAAGGCAAAAAAGAGGGGCGAAACAGGCACATAAGCTCATGAAACTCCATGGAAACATGAAAGTGGATGAATCAGGACCAAAACAACCTACTAGGGAGGGCTAAAAGGTCTCAACATGGAGTGATCCCATTTTAAGACGATATAGATAATTAGGTTTTTGAGTGATTTGTTTTCAAATTGAAGGGTATCTTGACGGAGATGGACAACAACCTTAAGTTGTTCACTTCCCAAAACTTGAATATTATTGACCTGGGTAGGTTTTTGATTGAGTGAGGGAGAACATCAAGGATGTAATCCTATTCTCCCAAAGTATCTTTATGGTAAAGACAAAATTTGGTAGAGGGACAAACATAAATCATTAATACTTCATCTCGAGGAGGAAGATTATTGGAATGAATAGAAGGAACAGTAGCCTCTGTTACCAAAATGTCATCTTCTTTTATGTAAGTTCTTTCATGGGGGAGAGAATAATCAACACCATAATCCAATGGTTCATCCCAAATAGGGGAATCATGAGGAATAGGAGCATCCTTGTGAATAAAGAAAACACTAGGATGGGGATTCACAAAAACTTCATCCGTAAAGGGGGGTTTATTGAAATGAAAAGAAGGTAAGGTATAATGAGAAGAATCATCATCTTACACCAGGTTATTCTCATGGGTAAAATACATATTAAGAGAAGAGGTAACATCAATTTATAATTTTGCTCCTAAGAGAGAGAGATCATTGAGAGAAAACTTAGAACCATCTTCTCGCACAAATACTTCCTTATGACAAAGATAATAGTTGGGAGATGGTGATATAAAAGGAGTCAAAGAAACATCACATACATTGAATTGATTCTTTTTAACACTATCATGATGTTAATTCAAGTTGATAGAAGCATGTTTTTTTATTTAAAATTTGACAAAATGATTGCAGGAAAAAGCCCAAAAATGTTTTTACAACGTTGAAAGAAATGCATGCAAATGAAATTAAGATACATGAAAATCATGAAATGAAAGATTTAGTTTTTATATTGTAAGAACGAGGAAGAGACAAAATGCAATGTATAAAAGTGAGGCAATGCTATTGCATCCAAATGATATCTAGTATCAAAGATATGACATATGTTATGTATACAACATAGATATAACCACCAAAATTATAATGGAAATGTTAGAAGTTGGGCTCATCAAAATGTACAATATAAAAAAGGGATCACCTAATAGGGTCTGAGTTTTCCCTAATTCATAAGGTAAATTGGAATATTAAGCCTCCTTAAGTCAAATCAAATAAACACCACTAGGAGAGAGAGTGTGATGTTAATGACAAATTTGGGACTTAGGGGTTTCTATTCCTTTGTGCTTAGAATCAGGAAGGAGATGGATGTAAGAGGGTTGCAAATGACCAAAATCACCTAAATCTACAAATGAAAATGCTCAAGAGAGATAAAAGATGAATTGAATGACCTAGAAATGAAATAGGAATGATGAAGATTCATATATGAATATCTCACTATCAGAATCTCAGAATTAGCTGTAATTGCGGACTTGGCTCCTGAAAAATGTAACCCATCTACCTGTCAAATTTCACTAATTTTTTGCAAGCACGTGGACAATCATTTATAACTCTTACAAACAACCAAATTTCAATCTATTCCTTTGAGGGATGATTTAGGTCATCAAGACAAACCTTCACACCAAAGCATACATTTTTCCAATGGTGGAATTTTGAGACTTCAATAAAATGATCTTGTTGAGAACCCTAGGTAGGGTTTAGAGCTATTCTTATTAAATTTGATGTAACTTGTTCAATTCACCATAAAAATTAATGAAAATATACCATCCTAAAAAGTTAGCACCCATAATTGGATGCTTTATTAGTACCTATTAGACCCCATTTTGTTGATTTTGAGATCAAAATGTCCATTATGCTTGATCCTAGCAACATGATTTTTCTCCTCCCGCATCTTTTCATTCATCTCGACACCCAGTTCAAATTTGGGGCCATTCTCCTAAGGATAGGACGTTTCAAAGTCCTCTTCCTAGGAAGAGGGCGTTTCTCACACTTTTTGGCCCAAATTTGGCCTAGAGCCATGTGCCTAGGTTTTAATGGTAAATCTAATTTTGCAGTCGACCTAGCTTATTTTTGAATCTTGAAATAATGGATTGAGTATATAAGAACCATATCTCTCCTTATTTTGACATCCATTATTATTCTCAAACATAAATTATCAAGTGCAAGCATTCTTGATCGAGTTTTCATAAGGCATTCAAGAGATAAAGTATTCAAGCAATTGGATTCAAGAGTTGAAGGCAAGCATCCAAGATCTAATTTCTCCAAGTCATCAATTCTTCAATTCAATTCAAGTCAAGACAATCTTATCCAATTGAAGAAAGTTTCTCTCCCATGATGGCCAAGTAGAGGAATTCTCAATCAAGTGAGAAGATCCTTCCTTCCATCCACACTCTTTCTCCTTTATTGCAAGTGATTATCAAACATATCCACATTGAAGATCCAGGAGTGGTGTTCATAGATCCATGCATTTGTGAGGGCATCCTTGATTCATATTCTACATTCAAAGGTCAACTCCTTAATTCCAAGTACATTCAAGAATCTTCATGGGTATGAGCGATTTCTAAATCCTTCCATGATAGTTTATGCAAGGTGAATCAAACATTTACTTTCTTACATACTTTCCTTTATGCAAATTCATTTCATTTTCAAGGTTGATTCCTAAATTGGGGTTTGACGAAGGCAAACCCATTTAGACAACCTTTTCCCCATTATTTTGTATGCAGGAACATGTTATAGAGATGTCAACTAAAATTAGGAAAGATTGGGTACTATCAGAGGATCCCTGAAAGTTTTGGACAAAAACACTAGGAACAAGATGCTTGAAACACCCTGTTCCCAATAAAAGGATGTCTAAAATGCCTTGTTCACAAGAACAAGACATCTGAAATGTCTTGTTCCCTGCAAATCAGGCTCAAATTTCACTTGTAGGTTAGTTCTTCTTTCTAGATCCCATTTCTATATATTACAGATTTTTGGCAATTTATTTTAGTATGTTATTTCCAAAATTTTAGCTACTTGTCTATCTTGCCATCTATGTTTCATCATTCTTATCATTTTCCATTTTCATCAATTTCATATTTAGCGAAGGATCATTATCTCATTCAACCCTTAAGTCTCCTCTCGAGCCTAGTGGGGCATCTTCCTTTCAAATGTGCAATTATGAAAAGGGAGGTGTGATCTACTTATTTACCTTCTTTTGCCCCACTTCCCTTTATATCTTGTTTAGAAACTAATTGCAAAAGAAAGCTAAGTTGAAGTACTATCTACTCCACTCATGTGTAGGGTCATACATGGCCATACAAAATCAAAGTTTTAGACATTTACACAAAAAATAAGGTAAAAACATGCAAAAAGAAGTCTTTTCCATTCAATCCTTCTCCAACCTTTATTTTTCATGCATACATGCCTTTTAACATCATTTTCCACCATTTTCTAACTTCCTTAATTGATTACATTCCAAATGTAACTATTTTACAAGTTTGCAACTTTTTGCTTGAGAACATGACAATATTTTTTGCAACTTTTTAGACCTAAACACCTAAACCCTTAAAATGGTATTTTATGACTCCAAATGGTCTCAGATGACCTTATTTTCTCAACAACAAAAAATAAAATTGAAACTCTTTAACATGACCCTAAATGCATCCAAGGATGCCCCTATACCACCCAGGTTCATTGAGTGAAACCCCATGCTCAAAATTGGCTATAGGAAAATGAAACAATCACAAGCCCAACTAAGCTGTTAGTTGATAACAAGCACATGGATTCAATTCTTAAGCATTCTAAAGATTACATAGAGAGCACAATTCATACTTCATGGAAGATAATTCTTTTTTTTGATTGATAATACATGTATATTTTATTAATATATTTAAAAGCATTACAAAAGTTACACCCTTCAAGAAAAGATCCACCTTATCCCTCCAAAGATATTAAAATTCAGATACAAAAAGCCTGCCACCTGTAGAGCCACCAAAAACTCCATAACAACTACAAACCCTAATTCAGTCCCAACCCCATTATCACTAATATCAAAATTTAAAGCTAGCTAAAACAAGAAAGTGAAATAGCCAAATCTAGATAAAATTGACCATTAACGACCACCCTGTCTAAAAATAGTATAACCTTCGGCGCTAAACTTCATATATAAACACAAAATAACTTTCCACGACTCTGTTAACCCAAAACTCACCTTCACCTTCTTCACACGAAAGGCCCGTCAGGATCTTTTCTGTTTTGGCACATTCTCAGGAAAAGTCAACATGGCTTCATTAAGAGAAAATTCATGTCTTTGAATGGAAAACTTCAAATCCTCCCAAGCCACCAACATTGTCATCCTATATCCATCTTTATCAAAGTGACGCGACCAATGAACAAAGGGCACCAAGCCTAGTACCTCTGCATCCTCCGCATCCTCAAAACATTCTAAAATATTGAAACCTCTGCCCGGAACTTCCCATTCAAACAAAGTTTCCAAACCCTTCAACAAATGCTCATAAAATAGGGAATTCAAGACCCATTTTATCACTTCCACCTCTTCGTTCAATTCTAGACCCCATGCCATCATGATCGAGATGGTATCCATATTCACCTTGAACCTGTGTTTCGCTCAAATTGTTAGTGCCATATTTATTTGTTAACTACCTAATATGTTAGAGGATAAACAATTCAAAATTACAAGTACCCACTATAATATTTAGCGGAGGCTTAAAAATGAAGACATAAATTGAATTGGTGACTACCTAATACACATAACCCTAATTCCCTTTTAAATTTTCCATGACACAAAATTACAATTCAACTTTAGGATTATTAGTACATATACCAAAATAACACCCAAAAAAATGATTCAATATAATAAGTCGAGTTTAAAATAAAATTCCAACAAAAGACACATGCATAAGATGCCAATCTTTCAATAGAGAAAGTTGTGACATACATAATGTGAAGAAGGACCTGGATCAAACCTACATGTCGGTGTGCGAGCTTTCTCTGACCGCTAGTGTTTATTTATTTTTAATCTATAGTATATATGCAAAGCTTGGTGGTGTTTGAAGTCGACAAAAAAAACAAGAAGGTATCATTGAAGTTATGCATCTAAGAAATTGACACATTCAACTCCTTCATTTTTCGAAATAGGGATAGAATGGTTTGCCACAACGTCAACAATGAGACATTTGTTGAGGAAGTGGCATAATTATTTGAATGGATTATTACACAATGTACAGATAGTAACGAAGTATTTTGCCGACCCTTACATATTTGTCTTCTGTGCCACAAAGAGGTTAGGAGGTTCAATAAACAAGTTGTATTTCATATTTCTACCGGTTTAAAAATGTGAGACATGTATACTGACAAAATGTGAATTGACAAGTCCCCAATAAAAACCTATCAACTAATTAGAATATTTTCTAAATAAATAGGAGCCCCTACTTTTAACTTATCAAATTTAAGGATGTATATATTTGAGATTGTGAAATTTTACCCCACTTAAAAATTATGCCACTGAATTTAGATTTTTGCTAATAAATTTTAAGATAAATGAAGAAAAAAATCTTGTTGAATAACTAAAATTTTCAATAAAATTATTTAGTATTTTTTTTTTTACTTGGAGGGGTGAAAATTTATTCAATTCACGCTTTTTTGACCGGAGCTATGAACCGGGTACAATAACAGCGGGCAAGGGGGAGACTGGACCTCGTGACCAGCAGAGCCGCAACGGAATTACTTAGCCAACCGAGCCGGGCCCCAGACCCATAAAATTATTTAGTATTATCTAGTGCCTTAAAAAAAATTAAAAAATGAAACAACCAATTTCTATACTTTCTCTAACAACATTCATAGAACCACCTCCTTTAAAATGCTCCTGCAAAATTTAAGCAGCACCCGCTAAAATAGTCTAGAAGTCCTAAACGATTCAAAAATTTCATTTCCCATAAAATAAGCGAATTTCGCTCTTTCACGGCGCATTAAGCCAACCCTCTTCTTCTACATTTGTTGTGCCTGCAACACTAGATTTATCTTGCAGTTGGCAAGTAGCAGCAGCAGCAGCTTGAGCGGAACTTTGACAACTGATCTTTATAGGAAGAGCGACACTTTCTCTTCGCAAATACTCATGGCGGTAGGTTTGGGAATATAATTTTTTTTGCCTGCTTTCCCCATTTTGAACAAGAACATAAGGGTTAGGGTTTATCGTTGATGTCCACTTTGTAATGAAAATGCAGCATGACAAGTTATTCAAAGATGAGGCCACGGATGAGAAGGGTGATCGCGCCAGAATGGTAAGATTTCTGTTTCTACGCAATAACGAAAATCCTTTTTACGACTTTGGTTTGGTATTGCTGTTTCGTTTTCTTTAGTAGTTTTTCGGCAAGGCTAAAGTCCTTCAACAACACATCTCTTACAATATCCCATGAATGATCAAACTAGCATTCACTGCGTGAGATGATGGTTATATGTGGGCTTTAACTTTTCCTACAACTAAGCAACTTAGTTTGATATCTTACTTGCAAAGCCTTTATTAAGTATCGCAGTTTTATGATAGATGGAAAGACAACTAGCTGACGTAGTTTGATATGTCATTTGCAAAACCTCTGCCAAGGATTGCAGGTTTTTAATCAGTTAACAATAACAAGATGTCTTAGTTAGATGCGTCATTTGCAAAGCCTCAAGCGTGTACTGTAGATTATTTTTATAGGTAGCCAAAGACGGACGAGTATCCACTGTTACTTTAACCTGGATAAAAGGTTTTGAATTCAGGTCACAGATTTTATAGATTCCACCAACATAGCCACTTAGCTTTACGATGCAAAATACAAGATGCTAAAAGCTTTGGTAGCCATGTGCCAAAACAATGAACTTGAAGAGGTCAGAAACCTGATATGTCCTTTGAGGAAAAAACAAAAACCTATGGGGAAAACAGCTGGAAAAGTCGAATGAGAATTTGTTTCAAGCAAATATCTTGAAACACACAATGCTTCATTCATAGCGTATTACTTTAATAAAAGTTGAAAACTGACGTTGATTAGATTTTTGTAGATATGGATGCATTGACACGCTCTCTTAAAAAACTAAGGGTTTCAGTTATATTAGCTTGATGATTTTTTTTTTCTAATTATGAGATTTAATGTTACGACTTTAGAAGCAATAAGTCACTACCTATAAACTGAAATCTTGGAAAAACAATTTTTTACATGGTTGTATTCAGATTATTTGCATTATAGTTACCTCTGAAAATTATAAACAGAGAGTCTACATTGTCTTGAAGGAGTTGTAGTCAATCTTCAGACAACAATTCTGTTGAAGACCCTATCAGCTATCATTTTAACATGCATCTAGCACAGAAATTGTAAAGGCTGAAGAAAAATACTGGGTGCACTAAAAACTATGATTTTTCAAACAGATGAATATCTTGGTGTTAAGGTACTATCATTATACCATACTCTCTGCCAAGCTAGATCTGTGCAAACATTTTGTCTTATGTAGACAGGATAATCTGTTTCTGACTGGTGCAGCAGAAACTATCATTAGTTCATCTTACAATATGACTGCCAGCAGGGAGAGGTTTGAATGCCTATAGCTGTGCACGAGTTCAAACAATTTTTTGTGTTTTGCTTCTGATACTGGCCTGTCAATCAATTGTTGAAAGCAGGGGAGTAGATCTTTCCTTAAATATTTAGAAAACTACAAAAAACAAAATAGATAAATTAAAAATGGAAGTGAATTTTCATAAGCCAACAGAAGGCAATAAATTATAACTATAAGCATAAACAGCATACCAATAATAAGCATTCACTCTTTGTTTATATTCTTGATTGCTTCAAACCTTCTTTAGCTACAATAGGGCAGGAGGAGGCTCAGTCCATCGTTGATCCAGCTAAGAATTCCAAAAGAATTGTCATGCACCTGACAGTTGGAGGAGAAGAAATTTCTTTTACAACCGCTACCCCAAGTTTTTACAAAATTGAGAGGTTAAAGGCCCAAATAATATTTTAAGAAAATGATTTTATTTAGCAGAGCCAAAACCTCAAATGTAAAATTAGGCTGATATATCCAGCAATCATTAGCTAGATGGTATTTTGAGGAGTGCACTACAATATTTTAAGAGTCTCACCCAAAACTGTTATTACCTGAGATTATACCATCATCAGTCCATATTACCCGGATCAATTCCTATTTTGTGAGAAGACTAGCCCTTAAACAACTGAAGAACATAATAGGAGTATTCTAAATAGAATCTAATCAGCATAATGGATCTACTGAATTGTATAGTTTTTAAGTATTTACACAGCTTACAGCATCCACGTAGCAACTGTGGTAGGCAGATACAAATCAACTCCACTCTTATTCCTGAGGAAAATTAACCTGTCTGTCAAGGGATCAAGAGGGGTGATTTGAATTGGACAGCTTCTGAAAAAATTGAAGAGACATTCCCAACAAGTTTAACCATTGTAGGGAATGAATCTAAAGCACTGATCCAAAAAGATCTGAAAATACCATTGACAATGCCAAAAATGTTGTCTAAAATTCTGAAAAGATTTTGTCATGGGGCCCATGATACTACACACACTGTGGTAGTAAATTGGAGAATAATGAGATATAGACGATATCAAAGATAGTCCTCAAGATACTGTGTACTGGGAACAAGCAGCAAGCCAATAGAAAGCCCTTTCTTATATATAATATTTAAGACACTGTAATGCTGTGTATAAAAGATAATTGATTATCAATAAAATGGTCAAAGACATATTGCTATTGAAATAAGTTAGATAGCTTGTCCTGACATATTTCTGGAGAATAAGCTTAAATTTGTCGGAAGGATTTGTCAAAAGTGATAGTAGTTCTACAATGAATTGTAAATTAATGAGTTAAAACATAACAATTTAATTGACAAAGTGTGCTATGATCAAAATGGATGACACCTTTCTAGTGTATAGTCATATTAGAAAATGTGACCTCTGAGTGAAAATGTGGAATTATTTCAAGAACATTTTGATAGTCTTCTGATCAATGAGCAGAATGTCATTCAGAGAACATGTACTTGTTTTTTTATCAAGTCTTGAATTTTGTAGATTATATGCATCAAGGTTTAAGTCTTCAAACTGCATAATAATATCTGGAATGAGACTTTAATAGTATTGTGTTGAAATACTTTATTCTGGGACCAATCAGAGTGTACTTTTCTATGGCTTATCATTTTTTATTGCTTCAAATTTTATTTTTTGTTTATAGCTTCTCTGCTACTTTTACTTGGAAGTTGAGGTTTCAATAGGAGGTCATTGCAATGTGTAATTGGGATTGCTAATTGTACCATAGTACATGCAAAAAACAATAGGCTAAAGAAGATTTCCTTGTTCAATGGACATGGTTCTATTAGATAAAGCAAAATGATATTCTGGAATTGAAGTAGAGTAAAATTTGGTTAAATGGTATAGGATATTTAATATAGATGGCAAGAAGGCTTAGATAATGAAGCAATAGCACGTAGAGACAATGATAATTAACTATTTAAAGTTTCCTGATGCAGGCATCATTTATTGGTGGCATGGCAGTTGCTGACCTTGTGAAGACAACATTAGGGCCTAAGGGAATGGTAACTAAATTTTTAATTATCTTGCAATGAATTAATCCCGAGATCTGTTCAGCATCTATATTGAATATTTGTAAAATATTTATTGGTAAAAAATATATAACATTAATTGCTTTTCGATTTGCAAATTGTATAAAAGCTTTGGGTGCAACTGTGTGGCATATTGAGAAAAGTATATTAATCTAATAGCATATATATGCAATTATCTATTTAATTTATCTGGTGCATCAATGATCGGATAAAAGTGTTATATTAACGGGTTTAGGACTTGAAATTTGATAGTAAATGTTGATTATCTGATATATTTGAGCTCTGTGGTTCTTATGCAGGATAAAATTTTGCAATCGACAGGTAGGGGACACAGTGTAACTGTGACTAATGATGGTGCTACAATCTTAAAATCTCTTCATATAGATAATCCTGCAGCCAAAGTTATGGTCGGTATCCTATGATTCTGTTATTGATTTTCATAAGATTCAATGATAGTTACCAATTTTATTTGATTACTGTGCTAGTTTCCTTAACCCTATTATGAACTAGACATCTCCAAAGTGCAAGACGATGAAGTAGGGGATGGAACCACTTCTGTGGTTGTTTTGGCCGGAGAACTTTTGAGGGAGGCAGAAAAACTAGTAGCAATGAAGATCCATCCAATGACAATTATATCTGGTATATACTAGACTTGTCAGCATTGCAATGGATCGCCGTTTGTTGATTTTGCAGTTTAGTGATAGGATTGTCTGAATGACTTTTCACTAATATTATCCTTTAAGCTACGTGTTTATGGTGTATGATTCTGTAATTCTGCTTCAAGTAACTATATCCCAAATAAATGTTAAATAAGTAGCAATAGGTTCTAGTCGATTTGTAGAAGTGTCATCAACTTTTATGATACTTTTTACATTCTGGATGCATCACAGAAATAATCTTTGTTGCAGGGTTTGAAATAGTGTATAGAAGGTAGATTGCTATTAGAACTTAATACTTGTCAAGTTTTGCATGATAATTCAAGAATTCCAGGATTGCTTTAGTACACATTTTCATAGGTTTTTGCAGAGTACAATTGCTTTTTGTGCAAATCAAATTGGTATTCTAACTGCATTATTTCAATTGTTTATTTTTGGATGAACCACAGGTTATAGAATGGCTGTCGAGTGTGCTCGTAATGCATTAGAAAAGCGGGTCTGGGACAATAAAGGGAATGCAGGTAAAGCTCTAAGCTTACCATTTTATGTTATAAATTTGAATCACTTTAGTCCTTAGGTACACTGATTGCCTGAATGGTCTTTGTAGTTGAAGTACTTCAATTTCAGAATTTCTTGAAGTTTTTTGGATGGGAAATTTTTTCCTGGATTTTGGGGATGGTAGGATTTAGCTATTAAAATACTTTAAACAAACTGAAAGAAGCTGGACTTTTAAAAAAATGTAAATGCAATGTGCTGAATTCACAATGTCAATCCTCACTCTTTTAGCTTTTTAAGGTTATCAGCAATATTTTTCTTAAGAAGCTATGCACCAAAGGGTGTAGGTTGGCCATTTCCAAAAAAGAGGGACGTTCCCCTCAAGACCCCAATTCCCTGGGTCCTGGGATGTCACCTCGACACCTGGGGATGTCTTGTTTTGTAAGAGAATGTTTTATATGTAAATGTGGGCTGAATTAAATTATTATCCGTCATTTTTAAATAGTAAGACGTTTGACAATGTGTAAAAATAGCCTCAGAAAGTTTGGTTTTGTATGGCATGTCTTCTGATTCTTTTGCCAATTATGTTATATGCAGAGAAATTCCGTTCCGATCTGATGAAGATTGCAATGACTACGCTGAGTTCCAAAATCCTTTCACAGGACAAAGAACATTTTGCAGTGTTGGCTGTTGATGCAGTAATGCGGCTTAAGGTACTTACCTTCTTTTGGTTATTGGTGTATTTCTAATGGGGAAAGGCAAAGTGCGTTAAAGTAATATTTGCCATTAATAGAATGAATTGTTGCCAATACGTCATATTCACAGTGGCTACTATTCATTCTATTTACTGGGCTTAGCTAGGCCTCTTATGATGTCTTCCTCATCTAAGTACAGATATCAATCTCTTTTCTTTGTTATTCGTTGTTTTGTTTTGCAGTAAACTTAGGTTTGAACCAATTCAGGGCATTCCATGTGCTCTTATGTTTCTAGGATCCTAACTTGTTCAGTTATATCTCTTACATTAACTAATAGCTCCTGTTGATTGTTGTTCAGGGTAGCACAAATTTGGAAGCGATACAGATTATTAAAAAGGCAGGAGGGTCATTAAAGGATTCATTCTTGGATGAAGGGTAATTTTTTTGCATTATATTTTTCTGTTTGAGATTATTTAGAAGCCATGATAGACGTAGATAGTGCTTGCTGGTTATCAATTATGTATATTGTTGCATACGATTATGCTCTGAAAAGTTATGCATTCTATGTACTGCATGCAAGGCCTTTGATAATGCTACAAGAAGGCATGATTGTAATCTAATCTCAGAAATGTTAAATTTTCTATTGCTCTTAGATTTCATCTTCCAATCTTATATGTTACAATAAAAATGGACTTCGATGAGGAGGGGACTCTCCTTCCAGAATTTGTTAAAAAGCCATGGAGAGATATGCTCTTTGCATGAAAGCACAACTCATCTGTCTTCAAACACAGCAAGTCAAAATTTGCTAAAAGCATTCTTCTCAACCAACATGTTGTTCAGCGTTTATTTGGAATTAGGAGCAAAGGTTGGTAGTTGGAAATTTGCAATGCAACATTAGATTGAAGAAATTTTAGATCCTTACATTCTTTATTTGATAAAGCAGATTCTAGAGGGAGAGTTTATACACTTCGATTTTATTCCCTGGGGGCCTCTTAGTTCTAAAAAGTTACACTAAAAATAAAGACTTAAAAATTGGGACCTTTTGGACGTTATGACCCGTGCATGTCACATCAGCGCTATGCCGGAAGACCTAGCATGTCAGCTGTAATGTCCACTTTTTGAAATGGGATTATAATAATAAATTAAAATATCAAAAAAAAAATATAATTATAAAATATTATAAAATGTAACTTTAATTCTATCAAAAGTAAAGGGGCATGTGAAGAATCATGACCATTGAAGGGAAAGGATACATAAGAAGTTACCACTATACAGAGAATACATCTTTTATTATCTGATTATTACTCCTTTGGACCATAGAACTGTGGTTCTTTTAACTTGAGGACAAAACCACTCATGGAATGAAATGAAGGATGGAAACACAATTTCTCAATAATGATTTCACATTAAAATCAATGTTGTGCTAAGTTGACTGGTCTCCTAGTAGACATTATTAAAATTTCAAGTTAATCACACTTGCTGTTCGTTGGCAAATCTGATTGCTATCTTTTAAAGAGATATTTAATTGTGCAAATTCGATTAATTATCAGAAATATCAATTGGAAAAAGTATTGTTTCTGGTGTTTATATTATTACATAGAAATTATTTAATTAAACTTATGAATATTATGAAATATTCCCTCTGGGATATGAAAATTTCAAACTTGACATTACAATTGGTATTAGAGTTGGATCTTGCTAGCCTTTGAAGAGGTCCAGAAAAGTGATGATTGTCCATATTATCCACAGCTCATTGAATCTCTGAAGAAGTTGCAGCTAAGGAAAGGAATCACCAGCAAAAATCATTTGAGAAGGAAGAGTTTGCAGATTTTGTAGCCACCAAGCAGATTTTGCTAGTGGATTGCTATAGTAGACTATTAAAAGGATCCATTTAGGCGTTGGGATTTCAAACTTATATCAGCATTGGATCATTTAGATCCATTATCATATTTGGTTGATTTGATGCATAAGAGATTTAGGTAGTTATTTCTGAATGTCAGTATTGCTGTTAGCATTTAGTGGCTAGAATTTGTGCAAAAATATTATTTGCCGGTGGGTTGAACCAGCAAGGTGGGTTGAACCAGCAATCTTGATTAAGTTGTCAAATTATTATAAATTTTGATTGGCACATTACAATGGTATCAATCTAGCTCAGTGAAAGAGAAGTCAATGCTATGATGTAGAGAACTTATTTCATTTAAATGACAAAAGAAAAGAATATGGTAGATAGCAAGGGAAATATTCCGTTGGGGAAAGTTCTTATTGATCAATTTGAAAAGAAGATTGATACAATGATAGATATGTTGGGTCAAATGCTTGGCATGAAGTAAAATAATATGAATGCTTCCAGAAGTCAGAGAAAAAAAGTCCATCAGATTATAAAAATATTCCCATCAAAATCCAAAAGATCATGTCTTTCACAAATTTTATGAGTATAAAGGGTTTGAATAGGGTTAACTTGAATTCTGCCAACCCTCCTACAATATTACAGAATGCACAATCTAAGACAGATGTTTTTGGCACAAGTTCTGTGCTGATGATTATGACTAGGGATCCTATAATAACTAATAAAAACTCATAGAATGCACAATCTAAGAATTTTTTTGGAAGTTCTGTGCCAGTATGTATGATAAAGCTCCTATTATAACTAATAGGAACTCATCAAGTGCATGCACTACACAAGTTCAAACTTTTGCAGGAGGTTGGCATACCACTACAAGAAATAGCATTAAGATTGATGTTTAGAAGTAAAATAATGCACAACAAGTTTAAACTCATTTGCAATGTGCTCCCTTTACTACTGTACACTCCTTTTCTCACAACCAACTTATCGGTAAGTTTCAAACAATGGATGGGGACCATTATTTATCAAAAGGGCAACCGCAGGCATCCAATTCTATTTCAACATCTTCTATTGGCAGATCTTCTGCCATGGCTAACAATTATGAGATCAGATTTCAGCAATTTGTTAGTTCTCAGAAAGCAGTGGGACCAAACCAGGAATGGAAGCCAAAAATCAGTAAGTCAGATACACCAAGTATTGACACTAGTGTTTCTGAAGTCAGCAGATAAATTTCTCCTGTATCAAATTTTGTGAAGATTGAGGATGTAACTGCCAAACTGCATAAAATTTAAAAGAGATAAATATTCAGGATGATCAACATATTATTATGCCAAATCTTCACGTTCTTGAAATTGAGCATATAGGTTTTAGTTTGGATTGAGGATTGGAAATTACATATTTCCAAGATTGGTAGAGGATCCCAGTATCCTCAAAAAGTCTCAGTCAAGTGAAGATTTTTTTACACGAGTAGCCTAGTCCGCGGTTGCTTGAGGACAAGCAATCTTGGGAAGGGTGGACTATAATGTTCCCTTTCCGAAATGCAAATATGATAATAATAAATTAAAATATCAAAATAAAAATAAAAATAATGTAATTAATATTTTCAAAATATAAACTTAAAGTTTAATTTTATCAAAAGTCAAGGGGCACATAAAGAATTATGACATATTGAAGGAAAAAAATATGTAATAGATGCCAAACAAGGAGAAGTAACCACCATATGAAGAATGCATCTTTCATTATCTGATTATTACTCCTTTGGAGCATGCAACTGCCATTCATTTAACCAGAGGACAAAACCTGCATGGCAGGAATTGAAAGACAGAAACCCACAATTTTTACAAGTGATTTCACGGTGAAAGCACCATTGTGCTAAGTTGACAGATCCTCTACTAGACATTATTAAAATTTCAAGCTAATAACATTTGCTGTATATCAGCAAATCTGATTGCTATCTTCAAAAGAGATATTTAATTGTGCAAATTCGATTAATTTTCTGAATATCAATTGGAAAAATTATATTTTGTGGTGTATATATTAGTCGTATTGAATAAAAAATTGAACTTTGATTGGATATTACAAAATATTCCCTCCGGGACATTAAACTTTCAAATTGGACATTACATCAGCACCTTTGGCTTTGTGTGGGCTGATAATTTGTATCATGGACTACCTTTCCTGATGCTTGATCTGTGGCGCTTCTTAACTATTTCTTACCCATAGTTTCTTTTGTATTTCTAAAGTATTGATTGGTTGTTGATAGTGAGATTATTGTGCAGTAGACGTTTTCATGTTTTGCCCCCCCTGCCTATTGTAAATCCTTATAAAAGAAGGTAAAGCTCATGGGTAATCAATTCTTACCTAAAATGTAGCTGGTTGTTTACAAGTAGTTCATTTGATTGGTATTTAAATAATTTCTAAGCTTCCCAACAAGCAACATTGAATGCAATCAATGTTTTGGGCAAAGTTGTGAGTGTATTTATCTACCTATAGAAGCAACTTGATGTGTATGTCATTGCATGTTTGAGATATTCAGTGAATTATTTATCTATTAACTACTTAATATGTTGTAATTACTTTTTAGTGTGCCTCTTATTTTTGGCAATTATAATCTCAATACGAAGGAGGAGGTCCTTGAAGATATTGCGTATCTACTAGTCCTATGTTACTGGGTTCTGCAGGAACCCTGGCCAAACTTGAACTAATCTAGACCAGGTTCTAGTCCTGGTCTTAATTCTGCTTGGGTTTGTGCAGGGGAGTCCTACCTGCTGTTCAAGTGGTGCCCTGATAAAGGCATGAAAAGATTAAATGTAAGGTTGGTTTGACCTTCTTGCCTGTTGGGTGTTTGCAACTCCCATGGTTATGGTTGTCTAGGAAGATGTAGATCAGTCTGCAGTAATGGTGAAATTTTGTTTACAGGATTCATGTAATAATATTTTGGCTATGATATTTGTCAGTCCACTGTCAAAATTTGTTTGCTGCTTTTTTTGACAAATGCCATTTTTCCTTCAATCCTAAGGGGTTAGTCATACATACTGTGAGGATGTAATGCACAATGCATCTTTGGCATTGGCATATACATCTGTGTGTGGGTGTGTTTGTGTTGTACAGCCAAACCTGGATGCTGCCACAATAGTGTGTCCTAGTTGGGATATCCTGATTTTTGCTTGAAATCACATTTTTTTAGGAGATTTAATAGTTTAAGCCTTAAGAGGTTCTATTTAAAGGCCTTTAATCAAAGAGGGTTAGGTCAAATCCCCTTGGGTAGAGCCCCTCTAGTCTTAAATCATACCTCCATGGAGTCTGCTATGCAACTATCAAAATGTTGACAAAAACTTAAGTTACTGAATCGTCTGAAAATTAGCCTATTTCCAGGTACGAGCCGTACCCGAATTGGGTATCTATTAGAATTGGCTAGAATTCGGGTTACTGTGGGCATCTATTTTATAGCTCGAATCTAGGCCAGTGTATCAAATTTTTAATGTATTTTTTTCTATGCTCCTCGGAGTTTCGGGAACGGGGACGTGTTTCCGGTACGGGTATGGGTCAAAGTCAAAATTTAGGGGACGGGAACTCAAGGGACGGCGATTAAAAATATAGGGGAATTTTTATATATAGAGAGAGAATTCAAATATGCATATCATAACATTGATAAACCATTCATCATAGACATTTTAGAGGCTCAATACATATCAAATTAACAAAATTCAAATACTAAGTAGTTTCATTGTAAAAATATGGCGTACATATAGCAAAAAAGCCCAAAGGTTCCAAGTATCATGCATGCAATCAAAATGACATAAAGAGAAATCCAACTAAAATACTAAAAGTAAACAGTAAACGATAACATAGAAGTTCAACTCCATAATCGGATGTCCATAATAATCAAAATCAATAATGTATCTACAAATAGTATATGCCAAATATATGACTGTCCTCTAGGAATTTAAATCACTACAAAATGCAATCTTTCGTCACTGCTGTTGCTGCTCTATGTTTTCCTCTTCGTCTTAGCAACTTTGATAAAACTATAAATGAGAAGAAGACTTACACTTTTAGTGTTTTAATGGTCAAAATAGGGTTTAGATTATTTTATTATAAGTTAGAAGCCATGTGGGGCCCGCGCAGTCAAATTAAAATTAAAATAATGTTTTTTTTGGCTCAATCGCTGTCCAAGTGCCGACTGGGGAAAGGGGGATGGGAATCAGTACAGGGGATGAACAGGGGACGAGTACTGATTCCTGCCCCCCCGTTTCGACTGGTCTCAAAAATGCCGTTTCGGGGACAGTCCCCAACTTGGCCTGTTTGGGAACGGCTTGGGGGACGACAAAAAACTGTCCCCGCGTCCCCATTCCGTCCTTGGTACGAGAATGGGTCAAAAAAATAGGGGACGCGTCCCCGTGGAGCATAGATTTTTTTAGATTCTTCTTGAGAAAAGACCACAGTATTATAAAAAATCACAATTTGTGTAGGACACGAAGGTGTTAGTGATTACTTTGTACTTGGTCACAGGTCTCTTGTCCATTGTTGTATTTGCCATCGTCTTAATTTGGAAGTCGTGCGCGGACATAGTAGGGACAATCCAAAATCTCCCAGTTCATCCCTGGGAGTTTACAAAGATCTATGCACAATTTCAGCGCCTAGTTGCAGCTTAGGAGTGGCGGGTTTGGGTCTGTTTGTAAAGAATTCCACAATTATGTATCATGATTTTTATTTATTTATTTCGATCGTGTTGATTTTGATTTTTAATATTCTAACTTTCTTATTTTTATGTGTATGATTTTTTATTCTTAAAATTCCAATTTAGTATACATATTTAATATATATGATTTAAATGAATTTAATAACTAAAATTTTAAAATAGTCTTAAAATTTAAACTGTTATATAATATATCATTTATTAAACTACTCGTTTATATATACATATATATACACTGAATACACACACACACACCCACACATGCTTTTTGTACGGACGTATACAAACGTCCCCAAGTATGTAAATTTTTTTGCCATACCGATGCACCGTACCCACAAATCGGATTCTGATTCCAATTTCGACTTGGTAACTTAGATAAATTAGAAACTATGTTCATATAAATAATGCTTGGGCAAATATCTTCTGAGAGGCTGACCCAAGGGCAATAAGGGAAATATAAATAAAGAAAACAGTGATTACCTGTTGAAGGCGGACCAAGAATAAAGAAGATTAGTTTCAGCGATTTATCTAATAGGGAGTTGACTAAGATTAGTTAAACGATTTCCAAACAACGCCTTATGAAGAGAGGTGCCCCTTGCAAAATGAAGAGGTGCGACTCCCTCTCATTCGTAGGTATAAGGAGTGCAATTCATTTGTGGAGATCATCAACTGGAAATGATTTCAGATCATAACAATTCGGAGTTACATTCAGAAAAAGGAAATTCACCCTGACTGAAGAATCAAACAATCAATTGAAGCAGTCAAGCCCTTCAATTCAGATTGCAGCAGGGATCAGCAATCTATTGAATTCATAACATTCGTGATACAACCAGTAAGATATCAATGACTAAGAAAATCGTTTTAGTTATAAGACTTCAAGATTTTCTGGGAAGCAATATGTTAAGCAGATGGAGAAGGCAGTGATTATCATTAATATATTATATACAGCAGTGATTGATAGCAAGTAATAAAGGATTAGCATATAACCGCAGAAGTAAAAAGAAATTGATGTGTGTTATTAAATTAAGATTAATATCGAAGGGCAGTGATTCTTGAGAATTTTTGTGTCCATCCCTCAAGGACAGCAACTTCCAAAAGTTGCATCTCTTAAAGAGACATGAAGATATAAGGCAAAAGATCATGATGGGGGAAGGCAGGAAGACAATCAATCCAATTAGTGTTGGGGCTCATTAGAGAAGATCAGTTCTTCAGATTTCAGCAATCAAATCTTTGTGTTTAGTCTTGCTAAGTTTACAAACTTTTGTGCGATGTGTTTTGGCATTGCAGTTGGGCATCATTACTCTGTTTTAGCATCATGATTATGATAGTACATGTTTGACATCACTGCTAAAAGAGTTTCATATAAAAGTACATGTTTGGCATCACTGATTAAAGAGTTTCAGACATTAATGCCATAGTTATGTAAAGTGGTGGTCGTGTGATGTTTGCAGCAGAGTTCCAAGAATTAAGTTGGATATGACAACATCACAGTTGAATGGGCATCTCAAGTATGCTCACAAAGTCAGAAAATAGTTATTTCTAGAATGAGATGTAGCATGAACATTGGTTGGGTAGTATTGGATGGTAGTATCCCACATGAAAATTGTTGTTTTGATGGGTGTAAAGAATGCATATTGACATTTACAATTGCATTTGCTTTTGGTACGATGTTTGAGTCTTATGACTTTGATGTAATGTTTGAGTCTAAGAAACAAGGAAAATGGCATCCTTGTAGAAAGGGATTTGTTTGTATCTTTCTTATGTGCATGTATGATGCATTTTTTTGTTTGATCTTGTATGGTAGTGATGAGCTGTTTCCATTGCAATGGTTTTGATGCAACTTGAAGACTTATAAGAGAGTTGAATTTTTATCCCATTTGAGGAAGCCGACTTTGGATCTTTCTTGTAAGATTGTTTTATCAGCTATTGTGAGACCAAAAGCCTTTTAAGTGGGGAGGTGCAATCTAAAAATTATTGGGAAAATATTTAGATATAGTTGGATTGCTGAAAGCTTGTAAATGCAATTTTATTGCAATGTCAAAAATAACCGAGGGAGTTACTCAGCTATTTAAAGTAATATTTTGATATATTCAGATTCCTCTAAAAAGGTAAGGCAATTAGAAAAATGTCATTTTGAGTTTGTATGCAAATGTTATGACCTCTGCAAGTTGCAGAGTTATAATTAGTGGTGGGTTATACTGTTGGCTGAATTCATCTTACAGGTTCAATCATTGTCAGACTCATTTTAGTATTTTACATGTTTGACCATAGTTGAAGTTGCTTTTGATGGAACAGTGCACAAGTGATGTGTTCAATTGTTGTTGACCTCATTCTACATAGGACAAAATAGTAGTGAAAGAGTCATTTAAGAAGTTGATGTCTCTTCTTGCTGTTGCTTTACATGGACATGTTACTCCGCCTCTTGTTCGATTCATATATCCTTCCTCTTGCAAAAACACCCATTGGGGGTATCTAGAGGAGATATAGTGGAAAACAAGAGATTTGTGAAGGTTAAGCCAGCTTTGGTTGTTCAAACCAGAAACTGTTCTAATTGTAATCCTTTTATGATCCTAGATATTGTAGTTGTAGTTTGTTGCCATGGATTCCTTGGATAATTAGATTGTTTAGTCTCGGAGTTTGCTATGTCAAATGATAGGATGGCAGGAAGGTGTTCTAGAGACCCTCATGAAGGGAGAAAGCTTGTGCAATTGACTTTGATAGTGCATTTTTGTTGTAGTGTTCTTCCCACATTGAGTTTCTTTTAGGAAAATCACTTGTTTTGGTCTCTGCTTCTTTCACTTGCTTATGCTATATACTTGTAAGTTTGCTAAAAATCTTTAGCACAAGTAGATAAGTTGCAGATGTATATAAAGATGATTAGCCATTTACAAGCATAGTTTTTGTTCCTCTCAACAGGTATTTGTTGGAATTAACTTCACATGAGCATACACTTTTTTTGTGAATTGTTTAAGCATTCACATATATAAAATATTTAGTAGCAAGTTTTGGAGGGTCAATTGAAAAATGCAATTGATGTCAGCGATGTGAGTGGCTTCAGAACATTTGCATAAAGATTTTAAGGTTTTCAAAATCAGACATAGTTTTGTTTCTTATGTCTTAGTTTTAAGCCTTATAAGTTGTTCAAATAATAATAGAGTTTGCGAGCAATAAGTCTTTGAAAAGAAATCCATATTAATATCTGTGGCTTATGGATCAATAGGATAGGGTATCAAAGATTTCATCATCTTGTAAAAAACAAGAATTGTTTTTTTGTTTTGTATAATTTAGAGTGTTAGAAAATAGGCCATATTTGTTCTTGTTGAGTTTCTTTCCCTATAATTAGCCCATAAATTGTTAATCCTCTATATTACGCTGTTGGAAGAAGTCGGCTAGCCTTTTTTTTTTGAGTTTTGAGTTTCTTTCCTCATAAACACTGATTTTGATTTACTACTTATGTATGTGTGCTGTCGCCATGGCAAAGATTCTGTGTTTTTTTTTGTATAATGTGAAATCAGAAATTATTGAGCTGTAACTACTTTTAAGCATGGATAGAAACACGAGATCTTTGTTTATCTTTTGATCCAGTTTATGTTGTCATTGACACTTTTCAATGTTCTTGTGTTTTGTTTTCTCCTATATGTGGTTGTAATCTTGTTGTTGACCAAAGAACAATGTGCATTTGATGTGGCAGGTTTATATTAGACAAAAAGATTGGTGTTGGTCAGCCAAAGCGCATTGAAAATGCAAAAATTTTGGTAGCGAATACCGCTATGGATACTGACAAGATTAAAATATATGGAGCTCGTGTACGTGTAGATTCAATGGCAAAAGTGGCAGAAATTGAGGCAGCAGAGAAAGAGAAAATGAGGAGAAAGGTGCAGAATATTATTGCACACGGAATCAATTGTTTTGTAAACAGACAGTTAATATATAATTTTCCTGAGGAGCTTTTTGCTGATGCTGGTATAGTTGCCATTGAGCATGCTGATTTTGATGGTATTGAACGTCTGGCTCTTGTAACTGGGGGGGAAATTGCTTCAACATTTGACAATCCGGATTCAGTTAAACTCGGGCGTTGCAAACTCATTGAGGAAATCATGATTGGAGAGGACAAACTAATTCACTTTTCAGGAGTTGAGATGGGGCAAGCATGCACCATAGTCTTACGAGGAGCAAGGTCTTTAATCTTGAACTTTATTCTTTGCTTTTGCCCTCCTGTAAATTGTTTTTTTCATTTTAGTTTTCATTTGATAAACTGATTCTCTGAAGCAACTTTCCACCTAATGCTGTTTTCTCAATCTCCTTGCTATTGGAAAAAACTAACAGAATTTATATTTTGTGACAAGGAATATCTTCATAAGTAGGAGATATTTTCTACAGCAAGTCAAATTGTGATATTGCTATCAGGATTCAACTTTGTAGTTTTTTGAGTCAAAATCATTGACCCATGTTTCATGAGTAGTGGTTCACAAGATGCAATGAGTGCTAAGTGTTCCATTCATTCTCATGAGAGATGGATTCTTGTGAACCACTACTCATAAAACATGGGTCAATGAGTTTGACTCAAAAAAAACTACACAGTTGAATCCTGATAGCAATATCACAAGGAATATCTTGTTATATTTCAAAACAATGGTGGGCTACTCAGTGCTAGGGAAGAAAAATGATATAGCATATTTTCTGTGTATTTACTTCATTGCTTTGATTTTTAGCAAGTTGTTTTCTTGTTTCAGTAGATTGCACGGCCTTGCGCAATTGTGGAAAATCTACATGCATATTCTATTTATCTGCTCAACACAAGAATACAAATTATGAATTGTATGGTATTGAAGTTTATGAGGGTCTGTAGAATATTGTAGAGTTAATGCACATTTTCAGAAAGGAATTAAAGCTTCAGGACCACACAAATCTTCATGATGCATAACATTTTTCATAATTTTTTTTATATGTACTCCAAAAGTCCCCCAAACCCTTCAAAAATACTTGACTTTCATGCTTGTATGTTTAAGTGTTTCCAATTTATTTTTCTTGATATTCATAGACTTGTTTAAGTCTACCCAACGAGGACTTATTGAGTCTGGTGAGTTTAGTAGACTTGGCAAATTCTCTGGTCACAAATCCCCAGGCCTTGCTTGGGTTGGGATTGGGGGCTCTTGTATTAACATATCTAATCATTCACACAATGGGTGAGATGGAGGAGCAAATATATTTCCAAACAAAAAATTTAACATAGAATTAAGATTCAAATTGTCAAAGTGAATGCTAAAGTTTTCAAAATTTAAAATTTATGGTACAAAAATTGCAAATAATTTGCAATTTACAAATTTGAACAATTGAAATTTCTTATCTTATAATGGACCAACAATTATCACCAAGAACCTTTGGCTTGAGACTCTTTCCTTTGATCATTAAGCACCATCTTTGTAGAGTTTATAGCTCTTCAGTCATCTTCTCTAGCAAAATGAAGTTGTTGGCAGATCTAGTTTTCACACTTAGAGGAATTCTTTTCTTGAATAAGCCTTGAAGAGGGTGAGTTGTGATGGTGTATATGAACTCTTGTGTATATCTAGCTTTTGCAACCATTATTTCACCAAATTTATCTTCCCCATGTCTTTCAATGCATGAATACACCATAGGGTCAAAAAAATGTGCTTGTAAGCACGTTTCACCATCATGCCAACTAATTTGTAAATGTGCTGAATTGTTCCTCACTTGGTACAACATTTGAGGCCTCAAAATCCTTTATGGCCTGTTTCAAAATTTAAAATTCAAAGTCGACATCCTTGTGCTTTCTTAAGCAATTGATAGATCAAAGAAAATTAAAGTTAACCACACTAGTCACTGTGATATATATATATTTTTTATCGGTAATAGTTGGGTATTTTTATTGATTAAAGAAAATAAGATTTACATTTCAAGTATGAGTGTACTGTTCTGCCCAGTCATGCTGTTGGTCGTAGACCATTACAATCTATTCTAATCAACATGCACCAAAATGGGTGTTAAGCCTCTTCACCCGGCACCTCTGTGCCTCCAAAACATAGTTCCTGTATTTTATCTAGATTACAAAGCTGAGAGAATGTAAAAAGAAATTTTAACATCAGTCCGCATGCTATCTTTACTATACTATCTTTGCTTCCAGCTATACAATTTCATTCACCACTTTCTTCAGTTTTAGCATTTCTTTAACTGAATGTGCTTCAAAAGCCCATATTTTTGGTTGGAGACAGACATTATCGAGCTCAAAGTCACTGTGATATTGATAAGTGGTTGATGTCTAATATTTGTCCAACCATTCATGATAATTGACCAACTTGTTATGTGGGTTTGCCATACATACTCCATCAACAAACTCACATTTGAGTACTGTCTCTCAAAGAGGGTGATACAACTCTATGTTCACTAAGGGTTGTATGACAAACCTATGTCATTTGTCTTTTTCAAGATGTTCTTGAAATAAGGAGACTGTGTCACATGAAACGGGATGACACGGACATAAAAACATTGGCCAACTAAATCAACTGCCTTTTTATGTGATTGCACGTTCAACATCCCAACAGTTGTGCCTCGCCTATCATGAGCTTTCCTCTTTCCTTTGATAGAAACCTTAATAACCATAGATGGCATAGAAAATTGTATGTATTCTATAGGAATACCATTAGATCTTGTCGAGCTCTCCATAAGCAACATAGAAAAGTTGACCTTCTCAGCTAGGTTTAGTTCTGCCCAAACCCTTATGCAATGCCAATAGAGTGCATTAAAGATGATTGAAAACCATAGTGTAGACCCATTAGAAAGATTTATTGCACGCATGATTCCAGTTTTCTAATATGCATGTGCAAATTCAAGCCAACCCCTTAAACATATGTGCAATGTTTAATCTTTGAACAAATTCTTAATGTGTATCGGTAGATGCATAAACCAGCTTCTTTCTATGAAAACTATGCAATTATCCAGAAGCAGGTTCCCATTTTTAATTCCAGTAAACTATGCACCATCTAGGTGCATGATTTACATTTCATCCTACAAACTATGCAACATCTAGACGTGCGTCTTAACTAAATTGTAATAAAATATGTAATATTCAGTGGCATGTTCTAATTTTCATTCTAACTAACTATCACCTATTCAGATGCGTGGGGCAATTTTTCTTTCTAACAAACTGTGCAACATTCAAATGAATTTTCAAAATTTCATTCTTGTAAACTACGCATATACAGATTTGAGTATGACCTTCTTTTGCAACATGAATATACGAATTTCAATATAATATACCTATGCAAATGAAATATAGGTTTGTTGGATAATTCCTTATCCAATGAATATATTCAGGTTCATGTGACATTACTATGCAATAAATATGCAGATCATATTCAAAGTGATAAAACTATCACCACCTTTCCAATTCCTAATTTCTGCAACTATTATCTGTAGTTTGAAAACTTGGTCGTTGCCAAAAAAACTGACTTGGACTTGGCAAAATGACAAATCATGGCAATTTAAAAAAGTACTCAAAATCCTTTGAAAAACATGATGAGTCTTTAAAACATTGGGGAAGTGTTTTCCATTAGATTTGAATGAAAAGAGAGTACAATATTGCATGATCATGTGAATACAAGGGCCAACCGATATGCATTATTAATTGTGTTGAAAGAAGTAACTACAGTGGTAGCAAGGAGCGGAGTGCCTTGGTGTGAGCGTGTTAACAAAAAGTATAAAAAAAATACAGAAATAGTAAAAATACAAAACAAATTAACTGTATGGCAGACATTGAAAAGTTATAAAACAATTGTATTTGTGTGTACATGGTTAATTTCATTTTATTTTAGTGTATAAAATAATTTGTAACAAAATAATGACAATATTAAATAGTAAATAACTATTCACTTTAGTAAATAAAATAGTAACCTAGATGTTTGGTCTAGGAACTGTAAACAAAAAGGGCATGTCCCTGAAGCCTTTCTGTATCCACTGCAAATTATCTTTACGAGAGAATAAAAAACCCTCGTAAAGCTGTATATCAAAAAGGCTGAAGCCCAAGCCTATTTTTACCTAGACCAGATACAAAGCCAAACAAATACAAAAGAAATTTACAGAGAATGCCACATCAAGCCATTTCAAGCCTGAGATGTAATGAAATATCCATCACACGTAGTGGATTTTAAAACAACAAATAAACACAATCTAGCTAGAGTAGCATATGAACACCTGCACACTCTTAAATATTAGGGCTACCACCTTTGTTTCTTGTAAACATAGATTCTAGTCAGTCTTCTTATTGGGAGAATATTCATCAATATTATTTTGTGACATTCTTACCATGTCATAAGGATAATTATCCCACCATAATTGAGATCTAAACTCCTTATCTTCCCTCATTCTCACCCCTTGATTAGCCGCCCAATCTGCAACCTGGTTCCTTGCTATCTCTATGTGGGAGAAACAAACGTCCTCAAATTTGTTTAACAGAGCCTTGATTTCCTCCATTATCACCTCCAGCTTCCGATTCTGCACTGTTCCTCACTTCATTGCTCATACCACCAAATCGGGATCACCTTCTACCCACAATTTTTTCCAACCTTTATCTCTAGCTATCACCAGACCCGATAGCATGGCTTTGGACTCCGCATATCGTTAGTCCCCACCCCAAATCATATGAGAACAACCTAGTTGGTTGTCCCTTCAAATCCCTAAATAGTCTTCTAACTTTACCTGGATTGCCTTTAGCCGCATTGTCAAAATTGAATTCTATCCATCCACGCTTTGGGCATTTCCATTCGTTTATCAGGGTTGGCTTCTTACAACGTTCCTTCTCCTTTACCAACCATCTGAGTCTTGGTCAGGTATCGACACATTGGATTCCATTTCTTTCAATGTACCAGTTGTCTTCCCCTTTAAATTCTCTTTATTTCAATATAGAGCTTTCCTCTAGGGTACCAAATTCTAAGCATGACTCTTTCCGTCTCTCGGTAAACTCTTCTATTGCACTCCAGCCCTAGATTCCAGACAATTACAGTCTAGCTATGGATCATATGAAGTGTAACCTTGCGCTTTTAATCTTGATTGTCCAACTTTTAAGCTATCTTGGAATGTTGTTAGGCATCATCCACTTTACTCCCCACCTGTTAAAGAAGAGAAACCAGATCTGTCTGGCCACCTCAAAATGAATGAACAAATGATCATTGTTCTTCTAATTTTTCTTGCACATTATGCAAAACCCAGGGCCTACCCTTCCCAAACCCATCCCATCTAAGCGCCCTCCTCTTCCAAGCAATCCAAAGAAAAGCGTTGGCCTTAGGGATTCCTTTACTATTCCATGTCTTCTTGTAAGCGTTGGACGTTGAGACACTTCATTAAATTAGACATGAAAGACCGTGCTGGTCGTGACAATTTGAAACCTTGCCCACCCTAGATCAATTGGTCTTGCTTAATACTTTATATGATAGACCACTTCTCCAATTTTCCTTGTATATCTTTACATAACTCCTTTATGTCATTCACTGGGGCATCTAGAGATTTCCATTGCTTCTTCTGGTTCCTCTCAATAATCTATTATCTAACCATTTTGCCTTCCACAACTTCAAAATGAGAGGCCAAAAGATGGTAGACATGGTTCTCCTTCAATGCCTTGTCTTCTAACCAGTATTCTTGCAAGAACTTTGATCTTGTTACCATTACCCAACTTCCATCTAATGTCACAGGTGAGGATTTAACAGTTCCATACACTAGAGCCTTGTGGCAAGATAGAGTTGAACAAGTTATCTGGGTCTTTTTGAAGATCCTTGGCTTGAACTGTTGTACTGTGTAGTTTGTCACTTTTCTTATATAACTGCAATATTAATTTCGTCCCTAATGCCTTATTTACGTTTTTACAGTTCCTAAATGTCCATTGCTTACTTTACTACATATTGCCTCCCATTTACTAGGTTATATATTTGAATTGATCTCCATTTACATGCCATAAGAAAATACATTGAGTGGCCTCCAGGGTCTTGGCGACTTTGCTGGGCATTTGGAAAACAGACATTGTGTAGATTGGAACAGCAGCCAATGAGGACTTGATAAGAGATATTCTACCAGCCATGTAGAGCCATATGCCCTTCCATGAAGCGAACATCCCTTGGATACGTTCAAGTTTTCAACTACTCCTTTCTACTCTTCTCCTAATATCTCTTGTCAACACTTCCGAATCTTCAAGATTTCCAGACAGGTATTTTTCAAGAAGAAAATTGTTCGACTTCTTCGCATTTACTTTTTGACCAGTTGCCACCCCATATGCATCATGTTTCTTGCAATGTTCTTGGCTTCACTAATTGTGGCTTTCCCAAAGAGAAGAGTGTCATCAACAAATTGGAAGTGGATAATGTGGGTTATACAACCTGAAATCTGTAATCCCATGACATTATGATCCCTTACCTCCTTTTTTGGGCCCTACCAAAAACCTCAGCAATGATGTGGAACAAAAAAGGAGAGAGGAGGCCCTCTTATCTCAAACCTCTTTTAGTGCTGAAGAAATCTGAAGCAATACTATTTATTAGGACATCATAATATTTTAGTTTTACTCTAACCATACTCAATCCAAATTTACCCATCGTTAAAATCAGAAATTCCCAAGACACTCCACCGCAGGTCTTGTTAATATCTACCTTTATCATCATTCCTTCTTTGTTTCTAGCTTTTACTGAATGAATAGTTGTGTGCAATCACAATCCTATGAAGAATTTGTCTTCCTCTCAAAAAAACACTCTGATCCTTAGAAGTGATACCCTCCAAACATTTCTTAGGTCTTGTGCCACCTCCTTAGTGATAATTTGTACACATTATTACAAAGAGCAATGGGTCTGAATTCATGAAAATATATTGGATGTTTTTTATTTTGAGGATCAATGCAAGATAGGTTGAATTCCAAGACTTGCATTGATCTGATACTCCTACATTACTCTGCTGCCCTCCATACATCCTCATCTACAATATCCTAATATTTGTGAAAAATAGTCTTCTTGAAAACAACCCAGGCCAGGGGATATCCTCACCCCCAAGGACAAATCTCCATTTCTGATTCTCTCCATAGGAAAACAAGCAATCAAATCTTCGTTCTATCCTTAACTGATCAATTTAGGGGTAATGTCTAACAAAACCTCTCGTGCTTCTTGACCATTATTTGTTTCTGAATTTAAAAGTCGTTCGAAGAAATTTCTGTCCTCATTCCTGATTGCCTCTACGTCCTCCAAAAATTTGCTTGAAGAAAGATGAATGCTCAATTTTTTTATTTTTTTATTTTGTTGTCTTTACTCTTATCTTTGTGAACAAGTGAAAGAACTTGGTGTCACAGTACCCCTTCCCTCTGCCACTTGACGTGAGATTTTCGATGCCATAATATTTTTTCCATTCTTGATATCCTACCCTGTGCTTCCATCAAACCTTTCTCTTTTTTGTTGGGATCTAGGGTTAAGCCTTTTTCTGCAAGCACTTCCCCCCCTCAGCAAGTTCAGATTCCACCCTAATTTTGTTTTCAAAAAGAATTAGCCATTGTATCCTTATTCCACAATCTCACATTCTTTTTGACTTCAATCATTTTCAGATACACTTCATACCTATTGCCCTCTATTTCTAATTCCACCATTCTTTTAAGGCATCTCTAAACCTTGGTTGCTCATACCAGGAAGCCTTTATCTTGAAAGTTATTCCTTTTGGTTTTGAATTATTGTTGATATGAATGGAAATTGGCTAGTGATCCGGTCCCCCAAATTGAATAACTTTGGAGTGAAAACAATCGAAATCCAACACCCGATCATAATTCAAAAGGAATCTTTCTTATCTACATAAAATATTTTCCTTCCCCATTCTTTTGTTATACCAAGTGAACGAAGCAAATTTATGTTTGATATCTATTGAGGCCAACTCTTTACATAACATTCTAAACCCATCAAACCAACATTTGACAAGGCATTTCGTCCCTTTTTCTCATCTGGAGCTAAAATAGGATTGAAATCACTACCTATCACCCATTTCCGTTTTTAATGAGCCTTACTAGATCTCTTGAGATAATCCTATGTGCTAATTTTGTTTTTCTCCAAGTTTATCTCTTGGAAATTGTTGACTACTATTATTTGATTATTCCATAAATTCTTAAAGCCACTCGAGGGACAAGAATTTGATCTTTTAATGAGCATGCTAGTGAAACAATGTTTGTTTCTTATGATTAGCCCTCCTACCGTATCGTCAACATCTAGGGCAACACAATTTCCATTTCTCCATTGTTCAAATTTAATCTCCTGATAATTATGCAGGAAAATTTATTAACTTCACATTATTAAATCATTTATTCCATTTATTCATAGAGCACAAGGAAAGAAAAAGAATGGCATATTGATAGAAGCAAGACAAAATTTCTTTATTTATCTCACATCATATTGATTAAATCAAATTTATTTAAGGATTACAAAATTGCTCAATGGTGCTCATTTCACGAGTCACTATAATCTATGATAGGTTCTTCCTGCCCATCAAACTTAGAAGGTATGAGACGATATCCTGGGGTAGGCACTCTACAATGGGAGGGCTTGTTAGAGCCCACACTCTCAATATGGGGTTCTTCAATCTTGACTATTTTAGAGTTTTCTACTGGATTCTCAGAGTTTTTTTTTGTCTGAAGACAACCATCTATGTCTTTCCTTATGGAAACGACAAATATAGTGTGCTAAATTCTCGTGATCTCCCAAGGGTGCCACTCCAGAAAGATCATATCTGGCACGAACCATCCATAGTCGCACCATAGTGGAGTCTCGAACTTTCTTTCGAGGTGTGCATTGGATCCATATCTTGCGAATCATTGACGAATGTTTCTTAGTTTACTAAGTGTGAAGGGATGAGCTTCCAGGTCCAGTGTTGAACCATGTTGCGGAACAACCAAAACCCACCTAACACAATAATTATGAAAATAAAAATTTACTTGCGTGAAAAGCAAATACTAAATATCAATGAAACTGGAAGAACTAACTTACATTTTCCTATGAACATGAAAAGTAAGTTACAATTAACTATCTAGAAGAAGTTCCTAACTGCTTTTCAAATGAAACTGAATTTTACTAATTCCTTTTAAGTTTCCAAGGAAAGTAAAACATTATAGAATATTGAGATTGATATAACAGAATTAACTGACAAGAAAAGGACCTGTACATGTTGTCCCTCTTCAATGGTTCCTTCCTTAGCTTACGTCCATCATGGGCAAAAGTGTATCATCCAGCGAAAACTTTAGTGGCGATTATTCACCATTTGGCGAATTTCGCATGTCGGCGACCCCGGAATTGGTGAATATTTTTCACATATTGGATTGACCCTATCGCCCGACATTTATTAATATTGGGTCCAAAGCCCGGGCCCATCGCCCATCGGTTTATTTAATTTTTCCATTTCTTACACATTATCACCAATGGAATATAAATTTTGGTCCCCATAAATTTACAACATTTGCCTATAATTTCTAAGGGACCCCAAATTGACGACCTATATTCGCCTGGCATTTTACAGACGCGTGTCTCTAACCAACGTAATGTAGCCAACTTTATTAATCATGGGAAGGTATTGGACGACCCATAATCGCCTCGGAAATAACAAAAGATGTGTTATAATTACACGGGCTTGCCCAAATATTTGTATACCTAATACCTCCCGCCGAATTTTCCGAATAAAGATTAGTATAAAAACATTCTGATATCTCTATGATATCTCTATATTTGATCTTAGCGAAGTTTAAGAAGTTTCAGACTATTGAGTGGAACTGTATACTCAAAGTCAATACTGCATTGGCGAGTCGCGACTGCATTGCTGCATTTTAATTTGAGGCAAAGGTAAGTGATACTTATTCTATGACTGTGATTTGAGTTCATTTACATTATTTCAGAATAGGTTTGCAGAAATGGGGTTTCTTTTCCCTTTCGGCCTGAAATACACTGCACACCGTTGATCTGTGCTCATCCAACAGTCTCTGGCACTGTCGCACTATCGCGGGTCCCATTAACTTTCGGCTTGTCATTTGATGTGACCAGGACATGTATGAGTGTCACTTAATCGTTTTAAATTACAACTTCAGCTTATTAGTTATTACATTTAATAAATGTTATTAAATATTTAGTTTTACAGTGTAGTCGGATTTAGATTTTAATTCAATTATTTCTATCTTATAATCATACATCGATATGACATATTGGCAAATTAAAAATAGAAACTTGCTCTGGACTGATAAAGAAACTTTATTGTTTTAAAAATTTAGAATCTCAGTCTTTAGATTTAAAAAATGGAAGTACTAATCCATTGCTTAAGCATATACTTAAATGTCTAATACACAGGTAAAGAAACTAATTAAAATATTGTAATCACAGAGAAGTCTAAGAA
>MU226793.1:5954041-5968623 GCA_018584345.1 Thuja plicata
GCATATACTTAAATGTCTAATACACAGGTAAAGAAACTAATTAAAATATTGTAATCACAGAGAAGTCTAAGAATCATTTTTTGTACCCATAAAAAGAAATTTGAAACGAACTTGGAAATTTTTTTTAATTGTTTTTCAAAAAATTATATCGTACAGTAAAAACAGAAACCTACTAGGCAACTTCTTATCGGTATAAAAAAAAAGTGAGACTTTGCATGTCCATTGTCAAAAAACTAGGGTAACGGGAATGGATAAACTAGGGAATCAGGGATCTTCATCTTCCCTTTCGTCTGAGTAGAATTTTCCAGAGAGGATAATCTCTGAGAATTCGTCAAGCCATGTGTAGTCCGACTCGTCGAATTCATCAAGGTAAAACCATTTCTAGAGAAAATCCCTCCCAAGCCGTGCCCATTTCCTGTGTCGCGTTAGTTGCTCGTCATTGAGGTTCAACAAAAAGGGTTGTCTGGCCACATTATTGCCCGACACCAACAACTTGTGTATATCTCTTGGCCAAGGGATCCCCACCCCTAATTCCGCAAAAACAGCAACATTGACATCGCCCTTCAGGAATTTCTCTTTAGAAACCTTCCTCAATAGCATCAGCATATCCACCTTCTATCCTCCGGGGTCAAGGAGAGACGCAAAAAACCGGGATGTAATGTCCGTGTAGACGTGGTATCTGTCGACATTCTCAAGGAACTCTCGACCCAATAACATCAACACAACAAAATTTAAAAAAGCGTCGCCACCAACCTCCCTACAAACGGAAGTAAGGATTTCTTCCGAGACATTGCCCAGAAAGGACCTCTGGTCATATGAGGATGTGCATCTCAAACGGATTGGTGTATCCATCTTTAATTCTCAAAAGCCTAAAGACCTAAAAACCTAAACCTTAAAACAAGAGGCAGAATTTCTACCACCGCCACCGTCTGCTCTGACTCTTAATCTACCAAAAGCAAAATGAAAAAGAAAGAAATCAGATCGTCTATAAATAGCCCCGACCCTTTGATTGATAGTAGTGATCACAGATACTTAGCAATTAATAATTATGCTTTCTTTAATCGTATTTAATGCAATTTCCATAAATGCATTCTGCGTATTATGCGTGTGAGAGATTTAAATCGACTATCCTTAATCTTTCATATCTAAATGTAAATCTTTCCCATAAATTTTCTGATAAATGCATGTGTACTATTGACAATTAAAGATGGCAGTTAAAGAATGTCACTGACAAGGCATTTATTTCTTTTCGAGTTACGAGTTACAAGTTGCAATTGCACTATCCACCGTCCACGTCAACAAATAACCAGTAGTAATCAACGATCATGGTTACGGTGCACTTTTTAAGGCTTGATACGTGTTATCATTCCGGTGACTTCCTGCAGAAGTCAGTTTCCTTCCGAAATTTGGCCCGAAATTTAATTTCAGCCATTGATCTATGATGATCAAATGGTCTCAAATAATACATTTAACAATATCTAATTAGGTTATGTGTCCAATGTGTGATCAGTTATATTCGCAACAAATAAAAGCGATATTCAATGGACGTTGCATTAATTACTATGTTCTGTGTCATTATTCGGGTGACTTCTTGGAAAACTTTGTTTCCTTCACGAAATTGGGCCGAGATTAAACCTCAGCCATTGATCTAGGATAATCAAACGGTCTCAAATAAGACATTTAATATTAGTTGGCGTTGGCCCACATGACGCATTGACGAGTCCCATCTTTTGAAAATCGCCAAATAAAATATTTATTTTTCCCATAATTAACGATAGATTAGCCAATAAAATAAATATATTTTAAAACAACACATAAAAATCGCCAGTACAAATATTTTTTTTACCTTCACAAGACAATAATTCGCCTCATATATTATATATTTTCCCCCCATTAATTTATAATTCGCTAGGATTTTATGGAATTTTCATTCGGGAGGGAAAAAATCGCCTACGCCTTTATATTATTTTCCTAATTTGGAAAAAAAATTCGCCATCATCAATAAATTTTTTCCCCTAAATTAATGTACGATTTGTCAGGATTTTACACTTTTTTCTAGGAGGGGGTTTCTTAAAGTTATCCTTGGTATCATCAGGGTTTTTTACCACCCAACCATGGATCTTTCGATCGTGACTAAAAGTCACCCGTACAACTTCCAGTGGAAGTAGCCCAACCCTTCCTAGGGACACATGAGAACGGTTTCCATTTTCTTGCCATTCGAGACTTGGTGTAGAACCCGCAACCACTATGGCCAATCATCCGAAGGACACCTTCACCTACTAGGTGACCTTCATAGCTAGACACTACACCACTGGTTCTAGTGATTGACGAATATTACCCATATCATAGTACCACCTTGGCCAAGGTTTTAATGAGTACAAACACATTCTTTGTGTAGTCAATGTCACCACCAGGCTCATTCCATGGACCTCCTGGCCCAATAAATTGGATCTCCACATCCTGACGGCGTTAACTATCTCAGGTATCACAAGTTTTCAGAAAGTACACACTTCCCATTCCAAGCTGTTTCTTTAACCATTATCAAATTAATTTTCCCAATTTGGTCTCAATGAGATTTAGTTTCATAAATGGGCTCTAAGGCACAAGCCAGAGTAGTGCAAACCTCTTAAGGACTTGGGCATAAGTTCCCAACATAAGATTCAAAGCAAATGATTAATGAGGTGCCATTCAAATCAACAATACCTAACTGGATTGATCCTTAAATGAAATCAGATTAATGACACTTCAGCTCTACTGGTTCTTTCACAGACAGAGTTTTAGACTACATCCACTGCATGAATACCATTTCAATAGATCATTCTTACACATTGCTATGAGTGACCAATCTCCTAAATTAATCTGTATGCAGATATAACATAAACCGTCATTATTTGAAATGCAGATAGAAGTATGAATATTGTACTAGCTTCAACGTTAAGCATGTAGACCACGTATGCTACTATATGGTATATGATCAAATGTATATATGGTATATGATCAAATGTATTAGGGATGTGAGATCTGACCCAAAAGGAAACTTTAAATGGCGTGCAAACATAGATGTTTTCTTCCTTAATTTATAGATATGAAGCACATGAATGCAAAAATTCATAATAATTCAGAAATGCATAACATCCAGACGATTTCTCAAGCAAATTTGAAAGGAACATCCTTAACTACAAGCAATAAAAAATCACGACTTCCTGTGCTTAATAGTATGTCGAAGCTCAAGATCTTTTACACAAAACTTAATGCGAAGGAAACTCAATGTAACTCTACAACTATACATGCGAGCAAGAGAAGTTCAGTTTAAAATTATCAGCAGAGAGGAAGAGGTGCCTGCCAAGATTCACGATCAAGAAGAGACAACAGACTGCAGCAACAATCTCAGAGTGCAGTACTCCACGAAACCATACAATCCAAGATGAAAAACACTCCACGCAACAAACCAATGCACTAGTGTGATGCTCAACACCAAGCTCCTTGTTCTCTGTTGCCCCCAACAAAAACATCAATCAAAGGCTACACTCCCTAAGAGAAGAAAGAATGAATCCATCTGTAGCCCACAAAAGGCTTCATAGGGTGTGCCACAAGGAGTAACTCCTTGTCGTGGTGGCAAGAGGAGTTACTCTTGCCACCTCGATCCCGGCAAGAGCAACTCACCTAATTCACAAAGATGAAAACATACGAATATGCCACACATCAGATATGATAAATGTTTGAACACACGCACACGCACACGCACATGCACACGCACACGCACACGCACACGCACACGCACACGCACACGCACATGCACACGCACAAGGCTTCATAGGGTGTGCCATAACGAGTAACTGCTCCTTCAACCCCATCAAGAGCAACTCACGTGATTCACAAAGATGAAAACATATGAATATGCCACACATCGGATATGATAAATTGAAAATAATTTCACACACACACACACACACACACATATATACTTGCTAAAAAAATGCATAATAAATGATTAATCAAGAATGCATAAATATATATACTTGCTAAAAAGAATGCATAATAAATGATTAATCAAGAATATATATATATATATATATATATATACACACACCATTGAACTAAGCAAAGCAAAAGCGAGGCATCCCAAAAGAAATACTAGATGCAAACATACAAAAATATAGGATCAAGTAATTAATAATTACCAAGGTTCTTTGTTAAGATTGATGAGGATTCCCTACACCTACAACACTAGCTAGACCAACTTCTATAAAGACAGGGTAGATGGTAACCAACTAGACATAAAAAAATACCACACCCCAAACTTAAGTAATTGGTGATGGTCGAGGTTCTAGCTCGGATGGATTCCTAACTTCTACCGTTTGTGTGCGCGCCCGTACGCTGATGATACCCTTCCCCTGCTCGTGGGATGGGTTCTCCTACTGCATCCACTGACATGGAAGGATTAGATATCCATGTCATTTTAATAGCACCTCGTTATCAAAAAAATAAAAATAAAATAAAATTATATATATATATATATATATTTATGCATTAAATATTCCAAAGAATTTCTATTGCAATTTATTTCCAAAGATTTCACATAAGAAATATAAATCCTCCTTCTAGTACTATTTCCATTAACAGAACAAGATATACATATCTATTCTCATTAGCAAATTTACTTAACCAAAACAACTGAAAATCATAAAACCGTTATCATCAAACTTCACATGAAATAGTTATTACAGTTATAAAATAAAACAGTCACAAAGAAGGGATGTAACACAGGGAATTTCTCCTCCAAATTTTTTGGTTCTCCTTGTAGCAACGTTCCAGGAATTCTATTTATCATTATAATCTCCATGTCCTCCTTTCATAGCAGTCTTACCTCCTTTTTCTATTCTCACAATAATTGGGGCATCCTCTGTCTTGCTACATCCTACCTTTGAGTCCTGACTGGGGAGTTCTGATTATTTGCTTTTTTAAGACTTCCACAGTTTTCCTTTCAATTTCAATTTTGTCCTTTTCACCATCCTGCTCAACCTGCGTTTCTTTCGCTATCTATTCCTCCAATGCTTGACTATCTCCACCCTATTTTGGGGGTTCTTGTCCAGAAGGACTTCCTTTCTCTTCAAAGGCCATCTTTATTTGCATCTCAGCTGCAACAGAATTGTTTTCTCATTCTTTTTTCCAAAGTTTTTACAGTTCCTTGCAATGTGCCCGACCTTATGATGGTGAAAACAACAAATTGGGTGGCATTCATAATCAAGCTCCTGAAACCATAGTTGAAAAACTCGCCAAAAGCAAAAACTCACCAAGGTTGGGAAAAAGAACTTGTTGAAAACTTGACAACTCAAAAATTTGCTTAAATTTAATTAGAAATGCATTTTGTTTTGCAAAATTCAACGAGGTCATGCATCCAGTGAGTCAGTAAATTAGTACATAAAAGAAACAAGCTGAGTCAATGTATATTTAATTGATTTAAATGTGAATCCAAGTCCAACACCCTCCTCCTCCATAGACTGCGTCTCCAAATCATAGATACCGTCCTCAGTAAACAATGGAGGCTATTCGTGCGCTGTCCAATCACTGTAAGGACCTATATAATTCAATTCAGTTGGACCATTTGATATTTACTCTACCTTCCTTGTGCGCAACCAAAGATAATATTGCACAATGACACGGTCATTGAGACTTTTTTGAGTTAACTTATTCCTCTTCTTCGTGTGGATGGCCTCAAAAAAGCTCCAATTGCACGTACAATTGGATGAACTACAAATCTTCATTCCTTGGCAAAAAATCGCTGCAAATGACCTTGTTGAAGGTTGGGAAGTGTTTTTTCACGGGAGGAGCAAATGAAACTAGTGAAAATGAAATTAGAATGAGTTTTTTTCCATCCCAGGCATTATATTCTTTTGCTACCAACTTGCCTAAAACTCTAGCGAGTTATTGAGAAGTTTACTTGTCGCCAAGAAAAACTCGCTGAGTTTTTGGCAAGTAGTGCAACTATGCCCGAAACCGTTCACCCAAAATAGAGGATGATCTAATCGAATGTTAAATGGGTTTGCTTTGATCGATCTTCACACAAATTGTTGCATATGTCACTAATTGTCTACCATCCATTGCATTTGAGTAGTGTACATATTCACCAAGCTAATTTCCAATTGACCAATATATTTCTTTCAACCAAAACTCTTGAAGTAATTTTTTTAAATATAATCAATAGGGGTCCATCTTGGATAAATATGTGTGAGGATCAAACCTTGGTGTCTAGGCATGGATATACAATTTGGCATTACCAATAAACCAAAGAAAAATTAGAGGCATTGGAAAAATTCAAGATATTCAAAGCAAGAGTTGAGATTGAAGTTGATAGAAGAATCAAGTGTTTGAAATCTGATAGAGGAGAATTTACTTCTGATGAATTTAATAATTTCTATGAGAAACATGGCATTAAAAGAGTAAAAATACAGAAGCTAACTCCTTGCATTTGACAATGAGATCATTATCACCTGTAAGAAATAAATCATCCACATAGAGCACAAGAATCAACACTTTTCTATCACATACCTTGAAATATAAATTTGGATTAGCATCATTCTTTAGGAAGCTCAGGCTCAAAAGATAATTGTCAATTCTCTGCCCACCTTCATGCTTTTTCCATGGCTTTTTATGAAACACAAATGTTTCCAAAAATCCCACCTTGCATATTGAACATTTGCTCATGCATATATGCGTCAATGTATTCATTTTATCAAACTCAAAGTTTGTTGTCCGCATATGTGGAGTGCCTCCAAAATACTAAGTATCTCACAAGTTAGTGGAAGAAAGATAAAAAACGAGGTTTCTCTGGAGTATTGCATATGAATGAATACCAAGCTTTGAGTTTATGGAAGGTGGGGTTTTTAATATCATTTGCATCTCATAAGATGAAGGTGAGCTTTTCGAAAGAAAATACCCCCCACATTCATGTGGGGGGTATTTATCTGCCCCTAGAACACCACAACAAAATCATGTAGTGGAAAGAATGAACTGGACAATTTATGAAGGAACTCAACAACAAGTTTATTGTGTCTACTCTCGAAAGCTGAACCAAGTGTAGAAGAAGCATGTAATGATCAAAGTTGGGTGAAGGTAATGGAAGAGGAGCTTGACCAGATAGAGAAGAATTAAACTTGGGAACTTGTGCCCAGACCGACAAACAAAAATGTGATCGGGAGAAAGTGGGTTTTTAGGAAAAACTGGATGAAAACATAAAAGTAATAAGGAACAAGGCAAGATTGGTTAGCAAAGGTTATACTCAGATCAAAGGTATTGATTTTGAAGAAACATATGCCCTTGTTGCTCAAATGGAAGCGATCAAAATATTTTTAGCTTTTGCATCTTTCAAGGATTTCAAAGTTTGTCAAATGGATGTGAAGTCATCATTCTTGAATGGAGAATTGAAGGAAGAAGTCTACATTGAGCAACCAAAAAGGTTTAAATCAGAGAATGATTCAAATGCTGTTTGCAGGTTGAAGAAAGCATTGTATAGATTGAAGTAGGCACCTAGGGCCTGATATAGTAGATTAGACAAGTATTTGATTGGACAAAAAATTCAGAAGGGATATGCTGACAGTAACTTATATTACAGACTTGACTCAGATCAAATGTTGATTGTTATAGTTTATCTTGATGACATTATCTTTGGAGGAAACGATGATATGTGAAGGAGATTTGTAGACAAAATGCAGCAAGAATTCGAAATGTCTATGATTGGTGAGTTAAATTTTTGTTGGATTACAAGTAAATCAAAATAGCAAAGGAATTTTTATTTCTCAGTCCAAGTATGTTGGAGAATTATCAAAGAAGTTTGGATTGGAGATTTCCAAACCGGTTTGTACACCTATTGTCACCGGATGCAAGTTGACAAAAAATGACGATTCACCCAAAGTTGATTCAAGTAAGTACATGTCAATGATTGGAGGATTATTGTATTTGACTGCTACTAGACTGGATATTATGTATGTTGTTTGTTTAGTGACCAGATTTCAGCAAGCACCTAAGGATTCACATGTTGCAGTAAAAAGGATTTTCAGATGTTTGAAAGGAACAAAAGAGTTCGGATTATGGTATCCCAAGGATTCAGATTTCACTTTGACAACTTATATTGATGTAGATTGAGCCAGATGTGTTGATAAGAGGAGTACTAGTGGCGGAGCTTATTTTTTTGGGTCTCAGTTGGTTGCATGGTCAAGTAAGAAACATGATTTTGTATCTTTATCTACTGCTGAAGCTGAATACATTGCAACATCTTCATGTTGCACTCATGTATTATGGATGAAAGAAACACTGAAGGATATTGGCATATCATTTGATGAATCGATCTCAATTATGTGTGATAATACCAGTGCCATAAACATTGGATATCATTTCTTGAGAGAGAAGGTATTGGACAATGAGGTGAGACTTGAGTATGTACCTACAAAAGAGCAGATTGCAGACATTTTCACAAAACCATTAAGCAAGGATACTTTTGAGTATCGCAGGTAGAAGTTGGGGGTTTTGCCCCTTCCTAGTTAGAACTAATTTGCATTAGTCCAGGGTATTATATGCTCATTCTTTTTTGGATCAATGCTTGGTGACTTCCTCTTAAGGGGAGCGGAGTAAGGTTTTTCAGGGGGAGTTTTGCCCTTTGCCATTGTTGTCAAAGGGGGAGAAGGAAAGAGGACTTCGATGCTGATATTTCTTTGTTTGCTTTGTCGTTGATGAATGTTGCCATCAATGACAAGGGGGGAGATTGTTGGAATGTGATTTTGTTGTTGCTGTTGTCATTGATGTCAACATATTCTGGTTGATTGGATGAGGCTTTGTTTGGCTTTGCTCATCCGAAATTGGCGTGCTCCGAATGTTGTGCTATATTGATCTATCTCCGTTAATGTTTGTCCTGGTCCCATTCATATTGTAACGAACTGAGATGCATTATTTTGGGTTCGGACCAATTTGGATATTGGTGATTGTGTTTGGCAACACAATGCGCATTGTAACATGTGTATTCTATTCTTTGGCACCGGATATCAAGGTATAGGGGTAGCGTGTTGTGTCGAGCGAGGAGATTTTAGTGTGGTCCACGTTTCATTCCTTCTACCGCGAGAATGTCTGTTGGTGATCTATTTCAAATTGTATTTTGCCGACTTTGCAGATTGATAATTAATATTGTGCTTGGCCGACATGGATAGATATGGATGCATGGATTAGTATATGTAAAGGATGATTCTGTTTGATGAACAAGTGTGTGAGTGATGTGGTATAATGAAGAAGGTATTCAAACATTATTGTATGAGAAGAAGTGTGCAACCGGAGGTAGCAGATCGTAATTCTTTTGTGTTGCAATTGGTGTGAGTTATTACAGTGGTGGAATTCTTTCTCATTATTTCTTATTTTGGCAGTGAGCCATCTTTCAGCTGTAATAACTGGTTTTTGTACTTAGGACAGTTAGCCTGACTGACAGTGAACCCATTTGCAGTGAGTATTCTGGCAGTGACTCTTCATTGTAAAATTCACATTAACCGGTGTTCTTATTCATGAGAATTAGCTTCTTCATGGTGTTTCCCATCTTGGGTTTTACACGTAAATCAGGTGTTCATTGTGTATGGTGTTCATGTGCGCTTTCATGTTCATATCTGTTTTATCCATCTGATTGATTTGAGGTTGCTCCGGATTAACTAAGTTTAAGAAAATTGTTTTATGATAACTGATTCACCCCCCTCTCAATTATCTAGACTGTTCTACAAGGGCCACCCTTGAGGACCTTTTCTCTATCGAATTCATAGTTAAAAACTGTTTTCAAGAACCCTAGAGCAGGAAAACTCATCTCCAGATTGAGACCCATCCATTGTTATTTCATCCAAGATTTTATTTTCTCCATTCAAGGTCTCACATACCCACCAATGACTTTTTTTTTCCAACTTTGCCACCTTTGCATTGAGGCGATTGTCTAGAATCTTTTTGCAGGAAATTTCATTTGAGATTTCAACATTAACATTCCCTACTGCAATTTTGGAGGCCCTATCTCTCTTTTTTTTTCGGTTTGATCCTGCTCCAATATTTAGGTTATATAAAAGTTCACCCAAGGCTTGCGAATCATAATTCTCAATGTTCACACATTTTTGATCTTCATCATTTCTCTTTTTGCCCCACCTACTTTGTTTGCTAATTTCACCCACTTCCATTGTTTTCTTCCAGCGCATAATGTTTCAAAAGATAATACTCTTGAAATAAATTTATGATCAAATATATAGTTAAAATAAAATCTTTATATTAGAGTTAAAGATAGCATATAAATCTGTATTAGATAACAAGCATGATATTTTATATTTAATACAGAATTAAAGATTTATATGTAATACAACCAAATATTTATATTGACTTCTAATCTTGTTTAACTTTTATATATTATACATCCATTTATACATTCCTTATATAATGAATATTCACTATATTATTTACAATATTTTGAAGATGTATAAAAACATGTAATTGATATATAAGCAATATACATAACATATACAAGTAATGTAGATAGCAATTATTTTTGATATAGAGGATTCAGCATGCTTGGGTCCCCATTTGCGAGGTCCTAATAACCTTCGGCCACATGAGCTATCCTTATAACAATTGAAGTTGGGGATTTGAACTTGTAACCATTATCTATCTTTTAATAGCTTAATTGTCTGATCTTATGCTCCATGGTTTATGTATATTGGATATCACTTTTATCTGTGCATACATATTATTAGCATTATTACTTACAAATATATATACCAAGAATAAAATGTCTAAACCTGATTTTTTTAAAGATAAGTATAATAGTTTGTGATGATTGTCATTGAGAATCATCACCATAAATTACATATCCATTCAACTCACAACAATTTACTTTTTCCTCTTCTTTGTGTTAGTGAAAAATTTGGATGAAGGCCTACTCCTAGCCAGTTGTGGCTTCAGTCTTGCACAAGAAGGCTACAACTCATCCTTGGAACAATATGGAAGAGACTCCTCCTTTGCCTTATATTCGACTTCATATGCAACAATGTCATCCAATCCAATATCTTTTGCTTATATTGTAGCTACAAGTATAGGCTCGCCTATCGAAATTAGTAATGCCATCTTTTGTAAACAAGTGGTGTGCTTATGTTGCACATATTAGTCTGCATACAGATCAATGCCATTGTAGTTTACAGGCTCTTAGACAGCTTTCCTCCACCTTTTTTTGTATAAAGACTAAATAATTGAGGCGTCTTTGAGATAACTTATCATGCCTCTTTGTGTGAATGGCCTCAAATAAATTCTAGTTGTGCTCATATCTTGAATTCCTACAACGTTGAAACAAAACATAGAAGTATAACTTTTGAAGATTTGGAGTATTTTCCCTAATTTTCCACCGAGAACTTGCAAATAAGATAATAAAATTTTTGTAATCAATATTTGTAAGATATATAAGTTAAGACTCCAATTTTTTCATCCTCTTTTGGATAGCCAGTGTCAAAGAGAAGAGCTTTCCATTTGCTTGCTTGTAATTTTGTAACACTTGAATAATTTATTCTCACAACAATCTAGGTGTCTTTCTCTCAATGCATGTTGAGATGCCCTAGATAACCTCTCCATTAACATCTATGATATCATCTAAGAAGAAAAACTTGGGGTTGAGGTACTATCTTTAACATGTATTGATGTATATGTAGGTTGTCATGTCCCCTTCCTGAAATAGGATTAAATACTACAAAAATAATAATTAAATAAAAAAACATAATAGAATAAATTAAAAATAGTTAAAAGTTAGTTAAGTTAAACAAATGGTCAAAAGGCATGAATGGAAAAGTTGTCTCCCTCAAATGAGAGGTATAAAAGGGAGAGAATAGAACATCATTTGAGAAAAAAAAGGAAGTAGGAAGAAAGAGTGGAGCATAAGAATTAAGGAAGTATTAAGGGAAGGGAAAGGAAAGGGAAGAAAATAAGAAAGTGACTTTCAAAAGGTGAAGGGTTGTGACTCTTTGAAAGGGTTGCGACTCTTGGAGAGGGTTGTAATTATGAAGGGTTGTGACTTATGAAGGGTGTGATTCTTTGAAAGGGTTGTGACTCTTCGAAAAGGTTGTAATTATGAAGGGTTGTGACTTTTTGAAAGGGTTGTAGTTATGAAGGGTTGTGACTCTTTGAAAAGGGTCGTAGTTATGTATGAAGGTTGTGACTCTTTGAATGGGTTGAAATTATGAAGGGTCGTGACTCTTTGAAAGGGGGACAATTTTGAAGGGTTGTGACTCTTGCCAAAAGGCAGATTTCATGAAGAAGTGTGACCCCTCCCTCACATGGGAAGATATAAAGGAGAAGAAGGATCAAATGGAATGGGGCAAAAAAAGAGTATAGGAGATCTAGAGCAGATTCAGAGCAGAAGTATAAGAAGGGTTTTGAAATAAGAATTGACAAGGAAAGAAGAAAATAAGATACGTAGATCTAGAAGAAGAAGATATGCAGATCATAATGGGATATGTGCAGATTTGAAAAGTAGTAAAGACAGATTTGAGAAGTGATAAATAGGAAGTGAAAGGGGCATCAGTTGCTGTCAAATAGATGTATCTTTTCATAGCCAAAGGGTGTGACCCTTTCATAAGGGCATTAACAAATGAAAGGATGTGACTCTCTACACTCAAAAGAGATATAAAAGAGAAGAACTTGATTGAAGTAGTGCATGAAATAAAAAAGGGGAGATGATCAGGAAAATAATATATTATTCTCAAAGGCAACAATGGAAAGTGGTGACTCAAATCTTATTAAAGGTGGTGACCCTTTCACTTGTAAATTACAAAGGGGAGATCATTCCAAGAAAACATAAATGCATCACCAGTCATCAATGCATCACAAAATAAAGCAATCTATGAATCGGCAAAGGTTGAATCAAACAATCTATCAATTAGCAAAATTCAAGAAAGTGAATAAACAAGCATTTAAATCATCATCAATCAATACACATCTTGGAATCAGAAATCAATCATCAAATGCTTATCAAATCAATGAATTCATCATTCAGACATCAATCATTCAAGTGTGACCCTATCATACCTACATTGATTCATTTAATCATCAACATAAATAAAAAAGAATACCAAAGGGAAAGATAAAGAATAATTTCAGACTATCCATATTTTGGTAGGAGTACCATTTGATACACATTAGATAATAAGTATATTGGGTGATAATTATTGTTTGGACTTTGTATACTATAAAGATCTAAACTATGGTAAGTGATTATATATAAAGGGATTTTTATATGCATTTATATATATTAATTATTTAATGTGAATTTAATAATTATTTTATCCAATGATAGGTATAATGTTGGTGTAATGACTTAATAAAGAAAGTATGTATAAGACATTGTGTATTTCTTTTTTTTTTGTAATTAATCATGGTAAGGGCAGCGTAGTAGTCATGATTGGGAGAATGGCGATGAGGTCACCTTCTAAGCACGCCACCTCATGGTTGTGACAAGGGAATCCCCATAGGGCCAAAGGGGGACAAAGTAGACTGCCTTTGGGCTTAGGAAGGATAGGCTTTCAGGGCACCTTATTGTGAATACTCTTTACAGTCCCTACTATGATAAATGGGTGTTCAATCATTAGAAACAAGTTAGGAAAGGCAAGATGGAGTACGACGATAGGGCCCAGCATTAGGTAGCTCACCTCATATGTATGGCAAGGGCCACATGAGGCCAAGGGGCAACAATGTATCCGCTCTTGGGCCTAGGTTAGGAGGTTTCTGGGGTACCTCATCAAGTCACCCTACCTTATCACTTCTATGGTTGGGTCATCTACAACAATCTATCTAATTGATTTACATCCCTTACATATGTTATTTATAATTTTAAGAAATCTAACTATGATATTAGGATTATATATGAACCCTAGATGTGTTACAAGATTTCTGTTTGGGATTACATAACTAAAGAAATTCTATATAGTAAACTTGTTGGCGACAGTTTTCAAGCCCCTTGGTCTAGCGAGTGAAGTTTGGGAGTTGGTTTTGGGCAATTTTGGCCTGCTGAGAAGTCAAGTCTGTCTGGAGCATGGGCAAGAGTTGTGATAAATCTTTCAGGAATATGGGATAAAAACCAAAGGATTCGTGATGAAACAAGTGTAAACCCTCTGAGAATCCTTGTTCCAGCTTCAATTCGATCTTAGAAAGTCGAAATAGATTGTGGGAGGTAGCTTTGCTGAAGGCGTGCTGAATCTTGAAATTTGGCTAAGTCCTGAAATATTTCAAAAACCCCCAAAATCTAGAATCTGCACCTTAACTCCTATGAAGCTGAAACCTATCTCAAACATCCTGGAAGGTATTTATACAAATATAACTTAAAGTATAAGAAATTAAATTAAAACAGACTTATACAAATTCTCTGCCCCTGGACTAAAATTTGGCTAAGTATGGAAGTGCCAGTCTACTTTGTCCAAGGTATGGGCGGATTCTGCCCACCCCTTGGACAGGCTGTCCAAGCTCCCTCGGATTTCCGCCAGCACCTTGGGTGCAAACTTTTCCCCCCGATTTGGAGTCAAAGAGAAGTGAATTGACAT
>MU226793.1:6014448-6065672 GCA_018584345.1 Thuja plicata
TCCAAAAGATGTGAGTATGAATAGACATGACTCATCATATTGATGAGTCATATCTATTCACACTAACATTATTATAACTATCATTTTATGCACGTATTAAACCACATGTTAAACTGCATAACCAAGCGCATGTTTCATAGCCGACAGTTTAATTAGTATCGACAGTCACAATGTTATCGTGGCTATTATATATTAACAGTCATGATAGTATCGTGACTGTTAATATATAACAGTCACTATACTAATGCATATCAATAATTAAGTCGACTATTAAGTCGACCGATTCAATATTATGTCATTTTATTATTATTTAAATTATATTATATATATATATGATTTCCACTCATGAATATGTTAATATATATTATATCTTTAATTTAATATATATATTCAATTATTATATATAAATATATTACTATTGTCTCGTCATTTTATTAAACATGAACGAACAATACTTTAACACTCATTGCAGGCTTACATGCTACAATTGTTCCTAAAGATACACACATCCACACTCATGGTGATTCTAAATTAATTGAATGTCTTATAATTGGGACATATTGTTCTAAGAAGTCAAAGATATCCCACTATCAGGATTTAGCCTTGACCCTTCTTAAGTGATTTTCTCACTATAACATCGATAGAATACCCAAGAGAGAATATACTTTGTGATACAAGTCCTTTTATCTCCTACTGTATTGGATAAGCTAGATATCAATTCTTATGCATGCACACATATAATTAGGAGAACGACTCTCTGATATTTACAATTATCTAAAATTTGGGAACTTTCCTAACGGTGCGTGTAAGAATACCTATGTTTGGATTTGAGAGCTCCCACCTTGATATATAATCATATCTAATGTTCTCTATTGCAAATCCTATAATGGTCTTCTTTTGTGATGTCTTCCTAAGGCTAAAATAACTCTGACCCATCATGAAGCCCATTCTAACTCCAGAAGTGGGCATGCTCGTAGTAAATCCTTAGTGCCCAAGTTGATCCATATGTGATATTACTGTCAAATGATGGAACACGATTCCTTTTTCTTTGTCAATAAATATCCCCAAATGCCAACAACATAGTAATTAGATTCAAGCTTCTGCGCAAGAAATTTGGACTTAGACTTCTCCTTAGCCATTCCAAACTTGGGGCCAAGATATCATTGGAAAGATATCTCTCCCTTTCTCTAAAGGACATGAATTCATCATAACAACTAATGATTACTTCATGAAGTGGGTCAAAGTAGTCTCATTAAGATCCACCATTTATGAAGCAATTTGTGGCTTTCTTCTAAATACTATTTTTTCTCATTTTGGATTGCCTTCCACTATTATTTCTAATAATGACACTTTGTTAAAAATTAATGAAGTAAAGAACTTCCTCAACAAATTACACATTCAACATTGATTCTTTTCACCTTACTATCCTCAATCCAATGGCCAAGCTAAAGCTTCTAACAAGACCATTGAGCAGATATTGCATAAGACGGTGAATAAGCACTATAAGAATCGACATAATCTATTGACGTACACATTATGGGAATATTGCACAAGTGGTGATAGAAATATTGGTACTACACCCTAAAAATTTGTGTATGGATATGATTCTATCATGCATCTTGAGGTTGAAATACCATCTTTGTGTGTTTTCCTAAGAGGGTTGATCAATAATGACACTTACTGTGTTAACTGTCTGCATGAGCTTGAGTTTCTTGGTGAGCACCATCTCAAGGCCCTTGAACACCTTAAATATTATTAAAAATATTTATTTAAATAGTACAATCAAAATGTTCTTTTTCTAACTTTCAAAGTGGGTGATCTCATTCTCTATGAGAGCCAGAGAAATTCAAATGCAACACTCGATTGAAAAGGAAAAAAGATTAGCCTTAATTGGTTGGGTCCTTACATCACCTTCATTTATGGTTTTGGTTCCTATGGTATATCTTAAATGGATGGTGCACCATTATAGGAACCTATAAATGCCATGCACTTGTGTTGATACTATGCATAATATATTTCTATGTATCATCTACACAATCCTTCGTATCTATCACATTAGGGTAATTGTGTTATCACATTAATTGATCAACACATTTTGATCCCATTACGTTATGATATGTACATAGTACATAGTTAAATTATTTGATTGGGATTTAGTCATACGTATGGTGTGATACCATTAGATGCATAATATAAGACTAACATCTATATCAATCCATCATCATTGCATTTAATTGAACATGTGTTACATATGTAAACATTAAATCATGATGCCATCTAATCTTATCATACAACATGAAAAATGTCCGTAGCACATATGAAATAAAACACACACATCCATAACAATGCATAATGGTCGAATCAAAATTTGTATATATATATATTCATCATCAATGTATAAGTGTCAATATACATGTGTTGGATCACTACAATAATACGTAATGTCTATATATGTGTGTTAATTGTATATAAGACAAAATTCTATGCATCATAAGATCTAAAAATATGCCTCTCTCTCTCTCTCTCTATTAAAAATGTGTATACAAAATTATGACCTTCGTAGTGCATGAGTCCTTGAGCCTGTTGGTGCTGGTGGATCCTAGTCCTAGCATGGTCGTTGATGAGATGAAACAAATTGAAAGTGTGTGGCCGAGGCACTTTTTGTGCAAAGCCTCCTCAACTCTCTTCTTAGCTCAGAAATAGTCTCCCTTTGGGCCACCAGCTCGTCCCTCAAGGATATCTCTCATTGTCTCACCACCACTAGGTTCTCCACTTGCTGACACACATAGGAGTAGTCAAGATCTCCAATGGCACCACTTCAAGTTGCATCGAACTACCTCTGGAGGTCACAAACATGTCTCTACATGGTTTTACATGCCTTCTTAGCGTTCTCTGCCTACCTCATATCTTGGCCTCACTCTACAAGGGCCTAGTCACACTCAATAAGAAAGGTAAGTAGCTTAGCAAAAATAGAGTCCCTCTTCTCCTCTGCCTTGTCATTGTGGATAATTGGGATTCTTTCTAGATAAGATTGATCCTTGCCTCTTCATACCCTTCCTAAGCCATGCTATAGGCTCAAATAGGTCCACATGTCTACCAGCTGATTGATGTGGCCTATATATGTCTAGGATGGGGCCTGAGTGGCAACATTTGGGACCATCTCCTTGAGTATGTGGTATATGTACCTAAGCCATTACACCACACCCTCTACATACAAAGATAGAAAGATAATTTCATTATCTATATCATCTTAATCACATGTATCTATTATATCAAATTCTCTATCTACATCATAAAAAATGACACATATACTTGGATCACCATTCTACTAGTCTTGGTTCGGTGGTGATGCCCTGCTACCCAATGGCCTAGAGGCTTCCCTCGGCATCACATAAGGCCCTCATGTCCATGAATGATATGGTGAAATGGGCACCAGTGAACGTGGCACAAGTTTCTAAACAAATATATCTAGGGAAACTATTGGAGAAGCCATCGTCTATTGCCACCTTAGCCTCTCACCCTCGACTTGCTTCCATTAAGGAATCTTGTGTGGACTCCTCGGTGGTATGAAATGTGGAATCATCCTTTGGATTTATTCTGTCACCTCCTCCTAATCAAGCCCAAGATTTTTTGGGTCTCTCTTGATTATGTCCATAGGAAAAAATTGGGTAGGGCATGCATCAACCCACCAAGCCTCAAAACTATCTGTCACACCAACATCATCAATGTCTAGCATAGACAAAAGGTCATTGTCAACTCTCTATGGTATAATATTTGGCACATCATCTATGGTGGGGCATGTGAGGCCCTAAGGTCAGACATTTATCCAAGTTGACCTCACATATGTGGGCAGTGCAACATGCAACATTGACAACTCTCCAAACTGCCACATGCACCGCCACCAATAGTACGTTACCAATATGTAATCATGGTGATTGGATAGGAAGCGATCATGATGCATCTATGTTAGAAGATCCCTATTTCTGTCCAACATGGCCTAGCCCCAATATGGCTTCCATATGACGTCTTAAGCCCACATGATATCATAAAGAGCTTCCAAATGATGAGGTTTCAAAACCTCCATTCCTACTCACAGTGGATAATTGTGAGATTGTGGTAGATGTGGCTTGATGAGATAAGGGAAACCTAATAGTCTTGTGAATGTGATGCTCTCAAACACTGACATGTGTAGTAGGTTACACCCAATCAACTATGATACTAATGGTATATGTATTTGTTGAGGTCAGAGCATAGATGCGCCAACATACTTTGATTACAAGCGTACACCCATCCACTCTCCTCCATATCTCTAATATATTGAATGAGTCTCCCTAGAAGATGAGATCTTATTCATCAATGGTGACTTGAAACACCATTGTGGTGATCAAAATTTTTCTGATAAGGGAGATATGCACTAGACCATGCTCAAGCAAGTGCTAGTAGATGTACCGGGAGTTATCAATGGCCCTACTAGTGCACCACCACTATCCATATATGATATTATATATTGTGGGGGTGTCTATATTCACCTATTCTCATTGAGAGGTGCATGTGTTGAAATCATTTGCCATTGCACCAAAAGATTGAACTATCAATTCTCAATACGAATGCAAGAATTAACCCGATCCATGGGAGGCGGTTAAGCCATGTCATGAATCTCCAAGGAGGTGTTGACCACAAATTCAAAAATATCCCCCTCAATACCAACTGAGCCTTCAACACCCATTGAAGGGAGACTCAAACCCGTGACCCAAGGCTCTGATACCAATTGTTGGAATCATTTGCCATTGCACCAAAAGCTCAAAATATCAATGCCCGATACAAACACCAGATTTAACCCGATCCATGAGAGGCGATTAAGCCATGTAATGAATATCCAAGGAGATGCTGACCACCAAGTCAATAGAATGATCCAATACACGTCCACTAATGTGATGGTCATCTCCCCAGTTAAGAGATGAAAGGATATCGTATCCGCAACCCACCTCTCCATCAATGCCATTAATATGAGTGCATGTAATCACATCTATGGCAGTTGATACACCTACTAGAGGCCTACCCATTGATGACAACCAACATGAACTAATAGTATCTCTCTCCACAAACAATGGATCATGCTAAGTAGGTGTCCACTACTATGCTCATGAACCTCTTGTAAAGCCTGCAAGCAAATAAAAAAATTATGTATCAATACATGTGGTACCTCTATCAAAAATCTCTATAAATAGAATGATCCAATACACGTCCACTAATGTGATGGTCATCTCTCTAGTTGAGAGATGAAAGGATATCATATCCACACCCCACCTCTCCATCAATGCCATTAATATGAGTGCATGTAATCACATCTATGGCAGTTGATACACCTACTAGAGGCCTACCCATTGATGACAACCAACATGAACTAATAGTATCTCTCTCCACAAACAATGGATCATGCTAAGTAGGTGTCCACTGCTATGATCATGAACCTCTTGTAAAGTCTGCAAGAAAATAAAACAATTATGTATCAATACATGTGGTATCTCTATCATTTCTAAAAATTTCTACTATCTAAGTCTTTAGGGTGCTTGTGTGGCCTGAGGAATCTAGTATGATTGGTTTCCTAGGATACACTCACAAAATTTGGATGCTAATGGGGAAAGTTATCTGGGGTGGATGTGCGGATCCTGGATGCTCGCATGAAAATGGGATGCATGAGCTACCCTAAAATCTAAAAATGCAATAAAAAGCACAAAAAAATGATGAAATAAGGTGAAACAAGGCCTACCTCATCTAGGGGCTTGTCATCCTCTATGATAGTGTGCAACTTATCAATCTTAGTGGCCATGAACTCTTGTCTATGAGGTATTTTCATTGAATTTCTATATAAAACTTAATGAAAATCCCACAATGAATAGTGCAAATGAACCTTCCTAGGGCCCAACTTTTTAATATATAGCTAAATATTCACCCAAAGACTTGCAAATATTTTTTTTGTCAATCTCGGCTCCTTTCCCTTCTCTTTTTCCCCACTTGTTGGTGACAAAAACATGAGAGGGCATACATTTCACTTCATCATAGCTGTCCATTTTGATTGGTACTAACATTTATTGAGCATTCTTCTCTTTGAGGTAGCTTCTTCCATTTTTGACACTATAAAAAAATTAGAATTCTTTTCGCAGTACCAATTTTTATTATTATTGATGTTGTAGTTTCATGCTAAGCAGTGGGGACATCACTTATGTTTCTTGGTTGACCTTTGTGGCCACTACAATATTGTTTTTTGAGGTAATTAACACATTTAACACATTGCATGAGTTTAATAAACATATCTTCCTAATCTACTTTAGTGCACTTGGTCCATTGAGACGATTACTTCACTAAAGTTGGGGCAAAATGTCGTATTAGAAGTTGCATCATGTGCATTTATGACACCTGGGCATTAAGCCTAGTGCATTTATGAAAAAATCAATGATCAAGATTTTTCATTTTGACATCATGGACCCTAAGAGAAAATTGTTCATGACCCTTGGCCCAAATCTATAATTGATTTCGTTAAATGGAAACACACCACGTGGACATCCATGTAGTGTGCATGTGTCACAAGAGGATTCAAATTTTAAAAAATATACATTCCACATTAGACCTCTTTTGACGCATGTCCCTTCACTTGGATGCATTGAAAATGTATATTTCCACCCACTCTAAACAGAAAAACCCTCAATCCCTGTCATTTTCACTCTTTGGCAGCACAATCTCACTCTTGGATCTCACTTTGATCTCCATAGCAAAGCTCTCTGAAAATATACACACCATCTTGCAACAATTAAGTCTCCTCATCTATACAAGCAAAACTATAATTTCAAGTGAGGGATCTACGCCATGTAACCCTATCCGTTCTATCTTATATTTGTATCTAATATCTCATTTTATCAAATTTGTAAATGAATGTATTATCTATTTTTTATTTTGATTTTTGTGTAATAGGGTTTTTCCTCCATTAATGAGGTTTGTTTCTATTAATCTATCAATATTTTTATCTCTTATAATAGGGGTTTTCCTCCATTAAATGGGGTTTGTTTCTATTTTGCACACCTCACGTAGAGGAGTTTTCCTCTATTAAGAGAAGTTTTTTTTTTCTATTACACTACTATTTATCAGTTTAGTCCAAATCTATCGATCTGACTGTTCGTGAAGGTGGAAACACCAAAACAAGGTTTTGACTATGGAAAACCTATATATAACCAATAACACTTTTACCCATATTTGTGTGTGTAGGTGGCGAACAGGTTCATGGAGCGAAGTAGAATGCATAGGGGTGAGCCAAACACATTTCTTACTTTATCTCTGTACATACTAAAGTTTGGCACGTAGACATCCTTGTGACACGCTGACATCTAAGACTGAGACTATGCTCATATCAAGGTAAGAAGTTCATTATTCCATCTTTCTTTTCCTTTAATCAAAGTATATTTACCTTTCTATATTTGCTAATTATTTCAATATTTTAGTTTTTTCATTTAGTCAATAGTTCTCTTATTTTGTTTATCCCCTAGCTCATCAGAGTGCTAGTAAAGTGAGGTAGTGTAATATACATTTTCTCTTTGGGATCTCAACGTCCTAAGGGTAGAAAATCCCCTACTCTACACATATATATAATTTAGCATGTGCAGACATCAACAATTGTCCCTTGTGAATTTTTTAAATTTACATTAGTCTAACCCCATAATTATTTAAATTTTTGTTTAATTAATTACTTAGCTGCATAATGTAATTAATTTTAATTAATTAATTATATTATTTCCCCCTTTTATCTTATAGTATAATTTATCTAAATTACATCATACCTCCTTTTAACCTAATGGTGCAATTGATTTTAATTAATTAATCGCACTATGTCCATAGCCAATATTTAAATAATTATTATCATTTGAATATTCTCCCTTTTTCCTAATCCTTGTGATTTAATTAATTACTAGTTAATTAAATCTAATCTTAGCCTAAATCCCTAGCCTAGAAACCCATCATGACATCCCTAAGCCCACTCTCTAATTAATTTTGGATTAATTAGGCTAATTTTGTGATTCCTACAACAATTATCCTTCCCTCAAATTTTAATGTATCTCACACGTGTGAGTACATTCCCATATTTGGATCACCAACCATTCCTTAAAAAGCTACTTATTCCTCTTACACATTTTTCTCCCATTCCTCCTTGATCCTTTCTCAGACATGTGTGAGATACCTTTAGCCTCCAACTTCTTACACTTGTCTACAACTTGACATTTATTGCCGATCCACCCAAGGTTGCTCACACATGTGCGAGCAACACCACCTTACATGACCAACTAACTTTCCCAGTTGACTTGTACTTGTCATCCACCTCATTGATCCAAATGAATATTAGCCCTCCATTCCAACTTTGAATCCTAATCGCCCATTTCCCTCCAAATTCTATAAATAGGAGCCTCTCCTTTTGCATTTCATTCATCTTCAATTTGCATCCATATTATGTTAAAATAATTTTATAACTCTAAGCATTCTTATACCATTTGTAGTTAATTATCTTTGCATTTTCAATAACTCTTCATAGCATATAAATTATAGCACTCTTAGTATATAGTTTGCATTGAAATCCATTATTTTGCATTTGTAGAGCCTTATTCTAGTCATATAGATTTAGAATCATCTTGGGGATCAAATAATTGTGTTTTAGAGAGCATATCCACAAATAACCATCAAAAGAGCACATCAATGGAGTTGGGTGCCTCCATTTTAGCTCAATCAGAGGTATGAGTAGATTTGATTAGTGTAGTGCTTGTTTTGATTTGCTTTACATTAGCTAATTGAAAAATGTACCCATATACATCTTGGCACGCCCGGTGGGACCCATGTCACTTGGAATTTAATATCCTTTTTGGATTATTTTTATGAATCTATAGGTCAAACTCGTGGAAGGATGTCTATGTCTTATGCAGTGGTGCCTGCACTAATCGACGCCTCTGCCTACGAATACTCACTTTTTGTTTTGTAGGATTTGCATCATTTTAGTTAACTATTTTGGTGTGGTTTCACAGGAACACACCTTTAAATCTTCATTTTTCATTATTTTTGTGTGTTTAACTCTCGGGTTTTTGACAATAACTCATTTTTCATAAAATAACTCGTTTGCCAATTTTTGTGTTGCAAGTTGTAGGTACAGATGCATCTCTGTAGATCGGCGCTTGTGCTTTTTTGTGCCTCTATCTTGAATCAAAATTTCCACTTCGTTAGGTGCATGTATATTTTCCTTCACACGTATTTTCTATTTTTAGTTATTTTATTCAAAAAATCTAAAAAAAAAATTTAGAAATCATAAAATTGAAAAAACATAGTTTACTTTTTATTTTCTATTTACCTATTGTAAATCAACATTTATGCTGATCAACGTCTCTGTCGATTAGTGTCTCTGCTTGTATTTTGGCATCTCCACTTTAGTTAAATTTCCTTTTGATTTTGTGATTTCTTAACAATTAATTAGTTGTGCGCCTTTACGCTTGTCCAAGATAGAAAACTAGACTACTAAAGACTGTTTTGCAAGAATTTTTATTTTGTCAATTTTTGTGTGCTTTCCTTAACTTAGTTGTACCTAGCTTAATTAGATTTCAATTTGGAAACAACCCAAGTTTTTTGTGTGTTTGTGAGATCCTTGCAAGTGGAGGAACTCCTTGCAAGGTTTCTCTTTCATTGTTTAAATTATAATCTCATTAATTAGACGATGTAAAGATAGAATAAGTAGCATCCTCTCCCCTCGCTTTCATTGATCATGTGTGTAAGAGAAAACTACTTCTATCTTTTCCTCTAGAGAGGTCTTCTTGGGGATTTTTGTATTTTTTTAGACCCCAAGGATTGACCTCATACCGATAAATCCCTCTGGTTGGTATATAAATAAGACCGCAGGTAAAATTTGGTTTTATACCTGACTAAGCTTGGGCAGGGGTGTTGGTGATAGCTCAGATTGGGTGGACATGCCTAAACAGTCGATGTGGACAACTAGAGACTTAAGTGTCTCACACCTGTTATTCCAATTGGGCGGGCACCATGGATCTTACTAAACACCTTAGTGTAGTAGCCACCCTTTTATCCTTGGTGTTTCACTTGTAGTGCAAAGGGATTGCATCATCCCTTGAAGTTACCCACCATTTATGTTTCCTTGAAGTTGAAGTTGAGGTGGAGGTTTTGGCTTTGCATAGGCTATTTATTGTCTTCCAAGATTGGGTAGTTGCCACCTGTATGAGGGTACCCTAGCCATCAAACTCCTTGTAGATCTGTTGAAGTGTTCTATTTTATCTTATTCTCCACAAGGGTTTACCTCTTTCTCTAAGAGGGATAATACATATGAGGATCATAAAAATCAGGTTTGGAAGGCAACTTCCATGCATGTGGGTCTACAAATGTTGCATTGAAACTTTTGACTTTAGGTAGAAAGTGCTCGATCGCTTGTGTTGAGACCCATGTAAACATATTGGGATTGTAATATCCTTTCAAAAAAGACAAGAGTCAAGAGACCTTTTTCCCTCAAACATTTTGCAATTTTTTAGTTTCTTCCTGGTGTGTGTGTTATTTCCATCAAACATACCAACTTTGACCAATCAAACATCAATCAAAAATTCAAAACTTGTCCAAAACCAAGACTGTTCAGATCAATGTTTTTTCCTGTCTTTTGGCGCTTGCACTTTCCAGCGTCTGCACTTGAGGATCAATGTTTTTTTCTCTCTAGACTGAGATACTTTTTTTGCAAATTGGTAAATAATTCATACATTAGTGCCTACTCCTGCAGATTAGCACCTGCACCGTTTGACGCCTCTAAATAGGAACAACATTTGTGCCTTTTGGCTGAGAGAAAATTAGTTGTACCTAAACTTGCCATTTTGTGCTTTCATCACACCCATTTAATCAGAATCCATTTATTGTGACCTTTTCCCCTTCTATCGAGACTTTTGACCCATCATTCCACCTTCATAACACATCATTGATCATATCCTTCCATACATACCAATCCTTTCATCCAACCCAAACAATTTTTCACATCCTATCTTTAAACTTTGGAGCAAATTCATTTATCCATCATAATTTGATTGGACCTTAATCAAATCATCCTAAAACTTTGATCAAATTCTCTCATAATAAATTTTTCAAACTTCAATTAATCAACTTGAATCCTTTGATCAAATCCTATCCATTAATCAAAATATTGATCATTATTAACCCTATCCAAAGGTTGAAAGGTTTATCCTAAGTGAAACAAATATCCTCATCCTAAAATTAATCCCCTAACTAGGCTTATTGCTTGATAACTTTGCCTATCTCAAGTAGTTTTCTTAGTTACCCCTTACATTTGGGTTTTAATAGCTTAGTGACTGACCATCACCTAGCTAATCATTTCCAAATATATTCTCAATCTAATTTTTCTTGAGAACTTATCTTATCTCAAGTAGGAAAGGATAAATCCCTTAAATATTCAAAAGGGTCTTAATTTACAAAGGTTGTCTCAAAATCTTAATAAATCCCATCCAATTAAACATCAACCAAATCCAATCAATTCAAATTAGTTCAAACTTAATCCAACATCGTAACATCCTCAAGGTCCAAAATTTGATCAAAATGAATCATCTCTTCGTCTACTCCAAAGCTCATCAATACATCCCCTTTTTATCCTAAGACATCCCTCATCTAAGACATCCCTCATCTATCATTGATTCCCCTCGACCCAACCAAGTATTCATCCAACATATTTTCCTAGACGTCATCAATCATCAGTTCATCCTTCCAAAGATCACTTTTGTATGGTCATTATCACTATATCTCAATCTAGAAACATGAGGGCCTCGCAATCAAACACTCACAATACCAATAATGAAAATTAGAATCCTTTTGCAACAACATTTACAGATGAAGGTGTTCAAGCAGTGGATATTACCAATGATCCCAAAGAACAAGAACTAGTTGATCAATCTGATGTCTCCTCTTTTTGATAGGTTCCGTAAGGATCCTTACAATTTAGAAATGGTTGAGAAATCCATAAGACATAGCAAAGGATAGATTTTAATAAGAATTTTTAAAGATGGGGTCATGGTCCTCGATGATTTTGATGAATCTCTACTTTATCATAATGTCACCAAAGCCCACACCACTGCTAAAATAAATACCATAAATTGAACCAATGTAACATCATGTAGAGACAAGGGTAAATATACCTCCATCAGAACATCTACATCACAACCCTCAAAACCCACACAAACCCTTCAATTATCACAAGAAATCATCCAACAAATTCTAAGTATCATACCCACTTTGAACTCACATACTAGCACTTATACTACGACAAGTACATCTAACACTATGGATTCAAATGTGTTAAATATAGGTCAAACCTCCATCCCTCAATCCATGCATGATCATACCTCATAACATTTTAGAGTCCCTTCATCTTCCATGAAGACATCCATTCCTCAAGCATCAGAAACCTATCAATATGTACCCCCTCTAACATTGGGTCTTTGATGAAGGAGCATCCTAGGATCCTTGGAAATCCTGATCAACCAAAAAGATGTTTACTTTTATTTGTCTTCTGTTGCTCGGGTCTTTCTTTACCAGCGGGTCTCAGAGATCTCTTTGACCGAGTCCTTTTTCTAGTGCTTGAGGTGCTCTTTGACCGAGTCATTTTCTGTTGCTCGGGGTGCTCTTTGACTGAGTCATTTTCTGTTGCTCGGGGTGCTCTTTGACTGAGTCATTTTATGTTGCTCGGGGTGCTCTTTGACGACGTCATTTTATGTTGCTTGGGGTGTTCTTTTCCTGAGTCACTCTATTGTTTGGTCATCCTTTGCCTGAGTTATTTATTTTGGATTTGGATCTGGTGGCCGACTTCTGCATTTAATTTAGATTGCAAAATTAATGGTGGATCTCTCATTGGGGATTGTGTGGACCTAAATCTAGGTCGGGGGTTTCTCCAATGTTTGTTATTGTAGGCCGACCTGTTGGTTGCCCTTTGTATTTAAGTTGTATTTTGTTCTTAGCTTAGGGAATCAGATTATGGGAGTATATCAAAGTGTTGGATCTGAGAATTTGGATCGAGAGTTGTATGTCTTGCAGAAGATCTGTAATTGATCTTGAGAAGTATCTTTGTATTTGGCTATAATCGGGAAGGCCTTACAGCTTGACATGTTAAATGTAATTAATTATCTATGATAATGGAAAGCTGAATGTTGATCATATTTATGTGTATCTGGTTGTTTCTGCTGTTATGGTTATTGGTTGCAATTTTGGACTATCCTTCATTGGATTTTCCATACTTGACTGTGTCAGTCTTGCATCATCACCACCACTTGGTGGAGTATCTAAATTTGGGTCCCCACTTACACATCATAATGCCCCTGATCTTTCCCAACAAGTCAATGAGCTTAAGAACATTATTCTCAACATGAAAAGTGGAGGACAAAATGAGGAATTCTTATTTGATGATATAAGTCCTTATCCATTTGATCAATCTATCACTATTCAAAAATTCCCCATGAACTTTGAGATCCCTAAATTTGATGAATACAAGGTGAGACATATCCTATTCAACATCTCAAAGAATCATATGTGGAGTTTCAAGAGGTCTCCTACAATGAAAATTATCTTAAGAAATTATTTTCTCAAAGTCTCAAAGGCCCTACTCTTGAATGATTTATGAATTTACCGCAAGGATCTATCTCCACTTTTCCAAACTCAGTGAGAAATTTGTTGCACAATATTCATAAAACAATGAACATCAAGCATCTTTAAGTGACTTTTTTAATACTAAACAATTTAATGAAGAAAATTTTGTGAATTTCTTACAATATTAGAGACACCTTGCGAACAAAATGCCTTGGAAATTCCCAAACAACATTTGATCGATATATTCACACCTAACCTTGTACCACAAATGACCTTCCACATGAAAATGGCCTCTCCTGATACTTTTGAAACTATGGTCAAGAAAGGGAATAATATTGAAGATGCTCCTCTCCAATAAGGAAATATTAAGCACTATACCCCCTCATATAATTATAAACCTAAATATTGGAACAAGAACAAGAATGTTGTTAATGATGGAGTGACTAATTCTAAACATGTGAAAAATGTTCAATCCAATTCAAATCAAGGAAATTGATGTAATCAAAATAATTGGAATAATAAAAAACCTCTTCAATCACAACCACAAAAACACCAATCACAATCCACCCAATAATATCTATCATAGATCAATCCTTCATGGATTAAATCTCCAAATTACCTAAGCCACAACACCCATGCATTAGGAAAGGTCTTATCAAGTGATTAGGGGTAGTTGCTTCAATAAGGCATACCTAGTCTAGTAGCCCCATCCCACTAGTTTTTGGGGCTTAAATTCCAATTACTTCAAGGGATATACTATAACAATCTGATATTCTAACACCCTTTATTTATTTACACACTCTACTGGAGGGGATCTTTCTGAACTTCTAAGACAGGGTCTCAAACTAACCAAAGACCAGAGACCTAATAGGGCTATTAGGCCTTTGTTTACAAATGGAATTCAATCTCTACTATCTTATCCCAAAATAAAAATATATATCCTTCAAGGGGAATAAAAAACATGACTAAATCCAAAGGGAGGTCCTCTAGTTCATCACCCAACTCTCAATTCTTAAACATCTTTGTAACATAGTAGGTAGCTACATAAAGATGTCTACCTAGGGCATAAAATTTCCTAGTGATCCCTATACTTTCACACTACTACCTTATAGGAACATAAAATAAATAGGCCTACTTTCATTCCATGAAGACACATCATAATTTTATGGTGGAATTTCAAGTTAGAGCCATTTTGGGACCAAACCCTGATTTCAGAGGGTTTCACAGAGAAACACAGTCTAACAAATGCAAAATTTAAATAAATTTTAAATTCAATGATCCAAAAACTTAAAACCAATTATAAATGGAAGGAAATAAAATTCATAAACTTCTCCAATCAATTAGAGACCACCACACATCTGTACATGCTCAGGAACCACGAAGTTACAGGAAAACTTGATTCAGTTATTTGCATATATCATTCACTCTTCTGTACAATGTATTTAAAACCATTGGAAATTGATTTGAAGTTTATATATTCTTCCCCCAAATGGTTCATAAATATATTTTATAAGTTAGAGCCGTTGGAGAAGAAGTTTCACTTTTGTAAGAAAATGTTGTCAAAATGCAAAAATTGTATTCTTGACAACTTTTACATAATTGCAAGAAAAGTTGCAATTCTTAGACAACTTGACCATCCTTGACATAGGAGTGGATAAAAATTATTCAAAACATGAAAATAAATCCTAGAGGACCTAAAATACCTAAAGAATCCATACTATATCCCATTGGATCTTATGTTCATGGTGGTTTATAGTGCACCAACTCATGACATAAAGTTCCACAAATGGGGAACCTTATTACAATCATTTTCAAAATGAAATTTAAAAAAGGAAGACATCTCCAATGTCCCAACATAATCCTTCACTTTCCTAAGTATAGGTGGGTGACTCTACACCATAATACCCTAGAGAAAATATCTCAAGCCCACTTGAGATGAGTGGGTTGAAATTTGCACCATGGGTCTCAATTTGTTGTTCAGTCATCCATACTGCCTCAGAATCAGGTTTGTCTTTCCAGTGGAACAAATACTCCTTATACTCTCTATTCCTTGTCTTCCTAATTATCCTAGTGTCCAAAATATTATCTAGTATTTGTGGATCATGCTTTGGAATATCATCATCATCAAGGGTGTCTTGTATAGAAGGATTTTCATCTGAATTCACATCGCCCTTGTAAAGAGTTAAATCAAACACATTAAATAAGACAGACCAAGATCAGGAGGGAGTTTTAGTTTATATGCATTCTACCCACACTTCTCAAGGATCTATAGGGTCTTATCTTTCTCTGCATGAGCTTTGTGTATTTTTCCTTTGGGAGGCTTTCTTTCTTCAAGTTTACCCATACCATGTCTCCAACAGTAAACTGAACATCCATTCTTCTTTTGTCAGCACACTGTTTGTATTTGTTAGCAGATTATTGTAATTGAGTTTTAACTTATTCCTATAACTCCTTAATAGAAATTTCAAATGCTTCACCCTCAACACTGATTGGTTTTCCTTGATTTAATTCTTTCAACTCCATGACACCTATTGGGTGTAGACCATACACAATTTAGAAAGGTGAACATCCAGTGCTTCTTTTTACTGTATCATTGTAGGAGTATTCTTCTTGTGGAACACTAAATCCCACTTCACACCATGTTTTCTAGTGAGCCATCTCAACAAATTCCCTAATGATATATTTCCCACTTCTATTTGACCATCTATTTGTGGATGGTATGCAGATGAGAAAGCCAAGTTGGTACCCAATTTCCTCCATAATGTTCTCCAAAAGTTCCCTATGAAATTGACATCCCTATCTGACACTATATTCAATGGTAAACATTTGAATCCTTTTAGAAACATAAGAAGCATCATAGTTAGTCTTATATGGAAAGAAAATATCCATCTTACTGAATCTATCAACTACCACAAAAACACTATCATATCCTTTCTTGGTTCTAGGTAATCCTAACACAAAATCCATACTGATGCTCTCCCATGGTCTTGATGGAATGGGGAGGGGTTGGTAGAGTCTTGGATTGGTAGACCTTCCTATTTACTTTTGACAAATCACACATATCTCTAAAAAATTTCTGATGTCTACTTGCATCTTGAGCCAAAAGTAATTTCTTTTTACCAACTCTAGGGTCTTGTCAAGACCAAAATGTCCTGCCATGACTCCACAATGTTTTTCCTTGATTATGTTCACCCTCATGGAGAATTTGGGGATACATAACTTCCCCCCTTTAAAGAGAAAACCATCTTTTATCAGATATTCATAAATTTTCAATATGATATCTTTCATCAAAAGAAGTGCATACCTTATAGATCTCACAAAAATCTTCATCAAACTTGTACATGTTTTTTAGAGCTTCAATACCTACACTTTCCAACTTGATTTGTGTTATTGTTAACACCATTCTAATCAAGGCATCAATCAACTTGTTCTTTAATCCCTGCTTGTCCTTGAGAGCAAATGTGTAGGTATGCAATGTCTCAACCCACTTCATATGTCTGTGGTTAAGTTTTTCTTGGCTGTTTATAAAACTTAGTGCTTTGTTATCAGTAAACACAATGAAATATTTTGGAATAAATTAGTGTCTCCACTTTTTCAAAGACTGGACTAGAGCATACATTTCTAAATCATATGAGTAGTAATTTCTTTTTGCTTCATTCAATTTTTCACTAAAAAATGCTTTGGGCTTACCATCCTGGCTGAGAACAACTCCTATAGCCATGTTACTTGCATCACACTCCACTTTGAAAATATTTTTAAAGTCTAGTAGAGCAAGGAATGGTTTTTGATCCATCTTATTCTTTAAAGTCTCAAAATATTCATCAGCTTTATTAGTCCAAAATCAGTTTTATTAGTCCAAAGAAATTTACACTTCTGCCCTCCTTTTATGGTTTCAAGCATTGGGGCACTAATATGACTGAATCCTTTTATAAATCTAGTATAGAATGTAGAAAACACATGGAAACTTCTGAAATCTCTCATTTTCCTAGGGGTAGGCTAAGAAATAATAGCACGCACCTTCTCTTGATCCATCTTCAACTCTCCCTGTGAGATCAAAAAACCCAAGTAGATTATCTCTTCTTTCATGAATATACAATTTTCAATATTTATCATAAAATAATCCTTATGTGGCTTCTTCAAAACCATTTCCAAGTGTTTTAGGTGTTCCTCCTTTGATATGCTAAAGATTAGTATATCATCTAGGTAAACAATCACAAATTTTCCTATAAAGTCCCTCAAGACTTCATTCATGCACCTCATGAATGCACTAGGGGAATTGGACAAGCCAAATGGCATGAATTTCCACTCATATAAGCCCTCATTTGTTTTAAATTCCAACTTCCATTCATACCCTGGCCTTATCCTTATCTGATGGTATCCACTCTTAAGATCAATTTTAGTGAAATATTTAGCACCTCCCAAATAGTCTAACAAATCTTCAATTCTTGGAATGGGGGAATGATACCCGGTTGTTATTTATTTGATGGACTTGGAATCAGTAAAAATTCTCCAAGTTCCCTCCTTCTTAGGTGAAAGGAATTCAAGTACTTCACAAGGGCTTAGGCTCTTCCCAATTAGTCTTGATTCAAACAATTCTTCAATCTGTCTAGCCATCTCTTCATTTTGTTGAGGTGTAAGCTTATAAGCTTCTTTATTAGGAAGTGTAGACCCTGGTATGAAGTCAATACAATGAATTACATCCTTGATAGGAGGTAGGGAACTTTTAATTCCATTATAAATTATGCCCTTATACCGGTCTAGTAATTGTTGAACTGTAGGATCCACTAATCTTTCCTTCCTTTGTTTGTTATCTCCTTCATTCACTATCATATTTTTAGGGACATGGATTAGAGAAAAACACACTTCTTTATTAGAAACCTCTTTCATAAATTCCTTTCCTTCCATCACTATAACCTTGTCTACTTTTCCTCTAGGTTCTAGTTCTTCTTCCATCAGGGGTAGTAGTTCAATCACCTTCCCATATTTTGTAATAAAATATGTGTTTCTGAACCCATCATGGTATTCTTTGAGATCAAATTTCCATGGTCTCTCTAGTAGGAGATGGAAAGCATCCATTTTTGCTACATCAAATAGTACTCTATCCTTATAGGATCCTATTTGAAAGTCTATCCAAGCCTTCTCTTCTACAATTTATTCACGACCTTGGGTTATGCATGAGACCTTATAGGGAGAAGGGTGAGGAATTATTTTTATTTTTAGCTTTTCTACCATTTCAAAAGATACAAAATTCTCAGTAGATCCAGAGTCAATTAACACTTTATAAATCTTACCTCCTGACTTGCAGGCTGTCTTAAAGAGCGACTTTCTTTGTGGAGGTTCCTTGACTGTCATATTCATGGTACTTACTGCCTTTCTAATCATTAGAGATTCTCCTCTCTCAGGTTATCCATATGAATTAGGAGAATTTACACTTTGGCATGATAAAACACTCTGACAATCTAATTCTTGAACCAAATTTTTTCTCCTCTTCTACAAAACTTGTACTTGCCTTCTCTGGACACCTTTTTTCCACGTACCCTTCTTGGTTGCAATTGAAGCATCTGATAGGGCCTCTCACTTATGCTCTTCCTCTGAAGTTTGTTCTCCTTCCTTTGAAATTAATCCTTTTATTGAAACCACTATTATTTGCTTCACTTCTGGTTTGATCTTGATTTGAGTCTCCTTGGGAACCAAATCCATTCCCTCTTCCTCTAAAGGGACTACTTCCTCTTTTGTGTCTGCCGCTTCCTCTTCCATTTTTTTATTTTCTCCTCTTGAACTTATCTTCAAACTTAGAAGCCAACTGATGACACTTCTGCACTGTCCCGAGGGTAAGCAAATTCATTTAGTCTTGAATAGCAAATTTTAAGCCATTCATGTATCTGGCTAAATTTTCTCCTTCTGTCTCTTTAGCCTTGGAATTCATAAAAAATTTTATGAACTCCTCAGTGTATGTGTTTATGATATAGATGGGTTTGATATCCTACTAAACCATACCTTGATCAATATGGATATCTCATCAACAACTATGTGAGATGCAACTTCCCAATCGCAAACTGTCTCTCAGATACTCTGTCAAAATATTATCTTCAATAAATCTCAAATAACTGTCACTAACAATTGAATCTCCATACATGCTCTTAACCACATCATCAAAATACTATCTGAAATATGTTTTCAACTGTGCATAACCTCGTTCTCAATTCTTCATCCAAAGATTCACTTTCTAGACCATTCCCATGCACCTAGAGCCTCCAACTTGTCCAATATTTAAGAAAAGCTTCCAACCTTGTTATAGTACCTTGTAACACCATAAAATGGTCGATGTACCATGTTCATCCAACCCTCCAAGTCTGGTCAATATATTTTTTATGCAACTCACTCCAAGATCCCAACCTCCTTATAGCCCTATTCAACCACTAATCTTCCCTTAACTCAATATCTTCCCAAACAACTAGGGAAAACCTTGAAATTTTTAGACACCCTTTACTATTCTAAAAAACATATCCCAAACCTAGGGTATGTGACTTTGGACCAACACCCAGATCCACTACCTTTGTAGCAAACGAATAGGCCTAATTTGCACCCATTTACAAAGAAAACTATACAAGGAATTTCTACCTTGACTCCTAAACATGAAAAAATCTTTGAAAATGATTATAAACACCAAATTATCAAGGTTTTAAGGCATCATCACTCACCTATTCTTCTAGGCATCAAACCCTCACTTCTAGGGTCTCTAGTCCATGGCTTTCTCACTTCGGCTCTTACAAACCTCTCAAGATCCTCCTAGTGGATCTAACACATCCCCATGGACCTCAATAGCCAAGATAAATCACAAAATACCCCCACTCTTAAGATTATTCATTCAAAACAATGACTAGTGCTGAACTGTGCATCCTTAATTTAGCATTTAGCCTCCATTTGTGGTCTCTCCTCCACAATCCTGTACATCCCTGAATTTAAACACTATACAAGTATATATTAAATTTATTTATACTCCTCCTACCAATTAAATTAACCGCATACGGTGGGAGAGTCTATCCAACCATGAAGAATTCAAAATTCAAATTGCTGATTGCAAAGACATAGTCTAAAAACAATCAAGAAATGGATAGATTTCTTACTTCAAAAATCAATGAAACATAAATGTAATTGTAGGGAAATGATAAAAATTCAAATTAAAATTTTTTTAATCCATTTCCCAATCAAAAATACATTCTAAAATGAGTTTGAATCCACAAACACAATGACTGTATCTCACGGGTTGAATGTGACTGTTTGCAAGAATTTGTTTCTTTATTGATTCGATAACATTAACATGGTTGTCCACACAAAATCCTATAAATACTACACAAACTCACATAGATCTCTATAAAATAGATCCTCAAACTTGACAAGCAACCAAATAACCAACTTTAAACTCCCTAAAACTATCTACAATAGTCCCCAAACCGACTGTTACACTAATGCTAACACACAAAATGATAACCTATTGTTGTCATCTCAAAAATTTCATGTATAATGCCTCTCAAGGGAAATTCAAATTTTTTATAAACAACCTTTCATCTCACTCTTATCCCTATATCCCTTGCCTGAGCCTTCTAGGCCATATTTGCATACAAATGCAAATTTACATCTTTTTGCACTTTGAGTGCTTTTACATGTTTTAGTGGCTCCCTTGGCCATTTTACAATCACGAATGAACCTCAAGGTCTTTATAAAATTAATATTATCCTTAGGTCACTCAAGTGACCCAAAGGATGATCTCCTAGCCACTATTCCAAGCATGGCTTACAAATCTTGTTTATGATCATATCACATCAAATGATCAATAAACATTACAAACATTATTAAAACATAATTAAATGGAGAAAATAGTCTATTACATTTCCAAATGACCTGTTATGGTCATGTACCCATCTCCCTAGGATCCATAGTGAATCTGGTGTGCCTTCATGACCTTGGTTCTTCTGCACCATACTCGTCAACTTTATAAAATTTTCCAGGTCCTCTTGGAAACCTGCAAACACAACACGTCAACAAATAAAAACCATTTAATTTTCACCTTTGGTTTGAAAAGATAAACATTAGTGATCCATGGAATCCTCTCATGATGCTTCTCCTTTATTCACTCATGCATCTCCAATCTAGGCTTTCCTCTTATGGGTACAATGTAGACCACCTTTTGGTCCCAAATTTGCACTTCATCTTTAGTCTCTTGCCCCGAGACCACTGCTGCCTTCTGCAACTCTTCATTGTCTTCAAAATTTAAGTCTCTTACCATTGAGACCAATTCATCTTGGATCACATGCCTCTCCTCTTGGAATTCCAAGTCTTCCTCAACATTCATGACTATCTTTTGAGTCTCACCAATGACCCCACAGTCAGGTTCTTCCTCACCTACTGCCCTCTCTTGTTGGTCTTCACCATCATGCCATTCACCTAGGTATACCAAAAACTCACTAGTCATATTGGCTTCCTCTCTAGCCATGCTACCATGCTTTTTTTCTTCTTCCATCACCAAAGGACATTGTGCTTCCCCCACCTGAAGGATTTCTTCAGATTTAAGCCCCTCAAGACTTGATTTACTGTTGAAACCATCAACAAATTCAACTTCAACCTCTAATTCAGATTGTAGAACCTCTTTGTCCTTAGGTTCATCCACTTCTTCATGTGTAATATTCTTCTCATCTTCATCTACTACTTGTTCAAAGAGTTACGAAATCCACTCTAGCTTCTTCCAATGATTTTCCAAAAGCCTTCTTAGGCTTTTGAACTCTTCTCGCCTCATCCATTCTATTTATTTCTTCCTCGCTTCTTCTTCCTTCTTCTTTATTTCTTGTATGAACTCTTTTAGAAAATCAGATAACTTCCTTTCACTCCTGGTCATTTCCATCTTCACACATCAATCTAGGATTCTTTAGATTTCAATCCACCACTTTGGAACACTCTCAGAGGATAGTTCAACTCTAAGCGTCAACAAAGGACTTTCAATCTTCAAAATCTTGAAAATCTCTTCCACCACTTCAACCTAGGATCCTCCTATGATCTGATACCACTTGATGCAGAGGGGTGTGATATCGTACTGTCCCATACCCTGATCAATATGGAGATCTCATCAGCAACCATGTGAGATGCAACTTCCCAATCGCAAATTGTCTCTCATAAACTCTATCAAAATATGATCTTCAATAAATATCAAATAACTGTAACTAAAAATTGAATCTCCATATGATCTCTTAACCAAACCATCATGATACTATTTGAAATACATTCTCAACTGTGCATAACCTTATTCTCAATCCTTCATCCAAAGATTCACTTTCTAGACCATTCCCATGCACCTAGAGCCTCCAACTTGTCCAATATTCAAGAAAATATTCCACCCTTATTCTAGAACCTTAGAAAAACATAACATGGCCTATACACCATGTTCATCCAGCCCTCCAAGTTTGGCCAAGAGATTTTTTATGCAACTCACTCCAAGAGACCAATCTCCTTATAGCCCTATTCAACCACTAATATGCCCTTAACTCAATATCTTCCCAAACAACTAGGAAAACCCTTGATAGTTTTAGACATCCTTTACAATATTAAAAAACATATCCCAAACCCAAGTTATGTTACTTTGGACCAACACCCATATCCACTACCTTTGTAGCAACTGAATAGGCCTAATTTGCACCCATTTACAAAGAAACCAATACAAGGAATTTCTCACTTGACTCCTAGCCATGAAATAGTCTTGTAAAATGATTATAAACACCAAATTATCAAGGTTTTAAGGCACCATAACTCACCTATTCTTCTAGGTATCAAAACCTCACTTCTATGGTCTCTAGGATAGGAATTTCTCACTTAGGCTCTTACAAACCTCTCCAGATCCTCATAGTGGATCAAACACATCCCCATGGACCCCAATAGACAAGATCCATCAAAAAATACCCCCATCCTTAAGATTATTTGTTCACAACAATGACTGGTGCTGAACTGTGCATCCTCAATTCAACATTTAGCCTCCATTTGTGGTCTCTCCTCCACAATCCTGCACATCCCTAAATTTAAACACTATACAAGGGTATATTAAATTTATTTAGAATCCTCCCACCAATTAAATTAACCATAGAGGGTGTGAGATTCTATCCAACCATGGAGACTTCAAAATTCAAATTGTTGATTGCAAAGCACAGTCTAAGAACAGTCAAGAAATGGATAGATTTATTACTTCAAAACTAAATGAAACATCATTGTAATTGCATGGAAATGATAAAAATTCAAATTAAAAACATTATAATCCATTTACCAATCAAAAATACATTCTAAAATGACTTTGAAGCCACAAACACAATGACTATATCTCATGGGTTGAATGTGACTGTTTGCAAGAATTTGTTTCTTTATTGATTCAAGAACATTACAATGGTTCTCCACACACCATCCTATAAATACTACACAAAATCAAATGGATATATATCAAATAGATTCTCAAACTCTACAACCAACCAAATAACCAACTTTAAACTCCCTAAACCTGTCTACAACAGTCCCAAAACCGATTGTTACACTAATGCTAACACACAAAATGATAACCTATTGTTGTCATATTAAAAAAATGATGTAAAATTCCTCTCAAAGGACATTTAAAAGGTTTATAAACAACCTTTCATCCCAATCTTAGCCCCATATCCCTTGTCTGAGCCTTCTAGGTCATATTTGTATACACATGCAAATTTACATCTTTTTGCACTTTGAGTGCTTTTACATGTTTTAGTGGCTCTATTGGCCATATTACAATCATGAATGAACCTAAAGGTATTTATAAACTTCATCTTATCCTTTGGAAACTCAAGTGACCTCAAGGATGATCTCCTAGCCACTATGCCAAGCATGGATTACAAATCTTGTTTATGATCATATCACACCAAATGATCAATAAACATTACAAACATTATGAAAACATAATTAAATGACCAAAATGGTCTATTAAATTTCCAAATGAACCATTATGTTCATGTACCCATCTCCCTAGGATCAATAGTGACCCTGGTGTGCCTTCATGGCCTTGGTGCTCCTACACCAGTTTATGTCCATATCCTTTATCCTAAGGTTTTGTCTTCTCCTATGCAACTGCACCTCATATTCCTCTAGTACATAGGACTCTTTCACAAAAATCACCATCCTTTTCCAATTATACACTCTACTTCTTCCATCCTTCTCTCTTTAATCCTGAATAAAATTCCACCATGTCAAATCAGAGCCTTTCAACTTTTACTTTTCTATTTTCATCTCCTGGAGCTCTGGAATTTCTTTACATTCAAAGAACCTTGTGAGGTATTCCATCCAATCTGTGACCAAGTCTAGATCCATTCTACCAATGAATATAGGAAGTTCCGACTTACCATCCATAGTTATCCTCTCCATGGAATTTAGGGCATTCAGGGGGGGTCTCTAGTCTGCAGACACTTCCTCTTCTACCCGCGTTGGGATATCTTCCTCCTCTACAACCCAATATCCATTTCCTCCAGAGATTTTTTCACCCCTTCCTCTCATTTGGCCCATCATCTCATCCATCTATTCTCAGATTTTTATATTCTCTTCCATTTGTTCCTTAACAATATTTGCAAGTTGCACATTAGTCATTCTTTGTGGAATTTCATCTTCTTCTGCAATGTCTTCTTCTCTTCTTCTACCCAAGGGTTCCTTTGCCTTGCTGTGATACCACTTGATGTAGAGCTCTTCTTACCTAGGTTATGATAACCCCAAAAACCTTACAACCTTAAAACAATGGTGTTCATAAGACAAGGCTCTACATGCTAAGGTAAATCCATCCAAACACTCCCATTAAACAATCCATCACTTCTAGATGATCTCTCCTATCTATGTTCCTTCATACAAGGACTCAAAACTTGAATTGGAATAAATTCATCTTGAAGAGTTCCTCCCACAATAATGGATCAATAATTCATGGATTCCATCTACAAATGAACTAATCCACACCACCCATGCATTAGGAGAGGTCTTATCAAGTGATTAGGGGTAGTTGCTTCAATAAGGCCTACCTAGTCTAGTAGCCCTATCCCATTGGTTTTTGGGACTTAACTTACAATTAATTAAAAGGATCCACTATAACAATCTTATATTATGAAACCCTTTATGTAGTAACACAACCTCCTAGAGGGGATATTTCTAAACTTCTAAGATAGGGTCTCAAACTAACCAAAGACCAGAGATCTAATAGGGATTTTAGGCCTTGGTTTATAAAGGAAATCCCATATCCCCTATCTACTCCCCAAATACAAAGAAACATCCTTCAAGGGGAATCCAAAACATGACTAAATACAAAGGGAGGTCCTCTGGTTCATCACCCAAATTTCAATTCTTAAACATCTTTGTTACATAGTAGGTAGCCACATGAAGATGTCTTCCTAGGGCATCAAATTTCCTAGTGATCCTTGTAATTAAACCCTCCTACATTATAGGAAAATAAAATAAATAGGCCCTAATCTCATTCCATTGAGACACATCAAAATTTTATTGTGGAATTGCAAGTTAGAGCCATTTTGGGACCAAACCCTGATTTTAGAGGGTTTCACAGAGAAACACAATCCAACGAATGCAAAATTTAAATAAATTTTAAATTCAACGATCCCAACACTTAAAAAAAATTCTAAATGGAAGGAAATAAAATTAAGAAACTTCTCCAATCAATTAGAGACCACCACACAATCGTAGATGCTCAGGAACAACAAAGTTTCAGGAAATCTGATTCAATTATTTGCATATATCATTCACTCTTTCGTACAATGTCTTACTGGTGTAGGAGCACCTAGGTAGGCTAGTGTAGAAATTTGACCTAGCATTTTTCTCCTTCTTTGTTTTGGCTTGTAGTGGTTCTAGCTAGACCACTAGTTGAATAAAGGGACCAAGAGTCCTAATGTGTGGATGTTTGTAGGAGGATAGGTCTTGATAGGTCCTTGGTGACCCTTGGGTCCATTTTAGGTCCAATTAGGTGTTTTTGGTTTTTTATGGGAAAATGAGCTAAGGAAAGGACTAAAGGTCCTATTTTATGTTATTTAATCATATTATGTGGATTGGACAAGTATGGACATAACTAGACCAAGTTTGGAGACCAAACTCAAAAGTTGCAAAAAGTTGTCAATGTTGTCATTGACAACATTGACAACTTTTATGACAAGTTTGCATCTTCAGTGAAATCAGTTGGGTAACTGTCTAAAACCATTGAATTTTTGTTTGGTTCAACTATATATGACCATCCTCGATATGTGTGAAGGGTTGGAAAGTTTGAATAAATTTGTGTACAGACTGTGTTATGCAATTACAATGACTGTTAATGGTTTTTAACGTGTTTAGGTACTTTAATGGAATGAATCTAGTTATATGAGTTTGTTTTAGTTTAATGTAGGTTATTTAAGTACTTCTTGTGGTGTTATTTTATTTATTTCAATAGTTTTGGTTGTGTGTTTAAAATCTTTCAAATTTAGCCTAGTCGCTAGTTTGTTTTGAGCATTGGTTGCAAATGGGGTCCTAACTCCATTCTCCACCGTGGCTTTGGCATGGCCTCTTGGATTATGGAAGTAGAATCCTTATACATTGTGTACATAGTAGGAGGGGCCTATAAAATTAAGGCAACCATTTTTAAGGTGATGCCCTAGGCGAGCCACAGTGGCATGGCTAGGGATCACTAGAGATTGCAGAGCTAGCTAGAGGGATTGAAAGCATCCATAGCTTCAATCAGTGAATGTGGGAAGGTAAGTGAGTCAAGGGAGGACCCCCAACCAAGAGGAGAAGTTGGAAGGAGTTATTTTTTTTTCCAAGAAAGTTTATTTCTTGTGCAGACAGTAAAGGAGGCCTAAAACCCTGAATTTTAGGCATGAAAGTAGGGAGGATTGTACGGACACTTTTGAGGGCTAAGACCTAGAAAACATCTAGTGTCTCTATAAAGGGTGTCTGGATACTAAGTCTATTTGGAAATTTTTAAGACATTTTCCCAAGATAATGTAGAAAAGGTGACCAAATAGGGCTAATTGCTTGTAGCCCTATTTTGGAGGTAATTGCATAGGTTCTTGGAGCTCGTTTGGGTTTTTGATGCAAAGTGAGTTTACAGAGGTTGAAATCAGTCCTATTGACATCTTTGAATACTGCCTTTCCAATTTGGTAATGTTTGTAATCCATTTGGACCAGATTATACAAATGGAGCAAGAAAGACCAATTTGGGTCTAGAATAAGGTTTGCAAAGATTTGAGTCCTACTTTGTTGGTGTTCACTAGATGAAGGAATTAGGATCTTGTGATAAGATACCTAAGGAGCCTAGGGATAGTGTAAGAACCCTAGTAGGTCAGTGAGTGACCTAGGAGACCCTAGAAGAGGTCTAGAAGGAGCAAGACTAGTGCTACATCAGAGTGGTACTAGAGCAAGTTGAGAAACTTGGGAAGATTGGTTTATGCCAGAAGTGGAATCTTGTGGTTATACAAAGATGGTGACAAATGCAGAACTAGCCAAGGATATTGAGGAGAAAAAGGAGAAAAAAAAACTCCTTGAGGATACGCAATGAGAGTAAATATGGAAGAACTAGTAGATTCTACTAGGAAGAAAGAATATGAAGCAGAATTCAGTAGTAAGGGTAAGAAGAAGAATGAGGAAGAAGACTACATTCCTGAACTTGACCCAGTATTGAATGAGGAACCTTTCTTAAAGGCCATAAAAGCATTAAGTGGCAAAGATTTGGAAGGGATACCTTTATTCCAAGGAGATGGATATTGAGGCAGTTATGGACTGGATTGAAGCAATGGAGAATCACTTTGAATGTGAGGGGATAAGTGAAGCCCAAAGGGTTAAAGTGACCAAGTCTAGACTTAGAGGGTCAGCTTTGACTTGGTGGAAATACCTTCAGGATGAGAGGGTAAGCATGGGAAAGCAACCAATAGAAAATTGGAATGCTATGGTAACCAAATTGAAGGAGAGTTATCTTCCAGAGGACTACGAAATACAACTCCATAGGAAGAGAAAAAACTTGAAGCAAAAAGACCTAGATGTGGCCTCATATACTGAGGAATTCCAAAGACTATGTTTAAGGTCTAAGTTGTAGGAAGAAGAGCCAATAAAAGTGGCTAGGTACTTGGGTGGATTTAAGTGGAACATCCAAGAGGAGATTAGCCTATGGACACCTACCACTATCCAAAAGTGTCATCAATTGGCTATAAAGGTGGAAGAGTAGAATATGAAGAAAGGGGATTCTAGTTTCAAGAAAAATAATAACAATAGAGGTAGAGGAAGAGAACAGAGGGGTCAAAGAGGGGGCTACCAAGGTAGGGGTAGTGAACAAAGATCCCAAGGAGAAAATAAATTAATAGAGTAGCAAGCTGAGAATAGTTCAAGAGGGGGCTATAACAGAGGTAGGGGTAACAATGTGGGTTCTAATAAAGGAAGAGGAGGTAGGAGTGGATCCTATTTTTCCACTATGAAGTGCTACTACTGTGGGCAACTAGGGCATCCAGCTTACATATGTCCTGACAAACCTTCTACAACAAATAATGACAAGAGGGTAGCATATGCACATGAGGATAATTCTAGTGTCAAAACTCCAGAGGTAGATCATCTAGACTCAGAGATGGGTGAGAACCTGATGTTTAGAAGGGTCTTAATAAGGCAACCAATCAAGGATGAGCCCAAACATAGGAGGGCACTATTTAGAATCAGATGTAAGATCCTTGGTAAAGTATGTAAGGTGATTGTTGATTCTAGATCCACAGACAACATCATTTTAGAGGAGGTAGTAGTAAAGCTTAAGCTAGCCAAAATACCCCATGTGAACCCTTATAAGGTGACATGGCTCAACAAAGGCCAGAGTGTCTTGGTCAATGAGAAAACATGGGTAGAATTCTCAATAGCAGGATACAAGGACAGATTTCTTTGTGACATCCTACAAATGGATGCTTGTCATTTGCTTCTTGGAAGGCCTTGGAAATTTGATAATGGAGAAATATATGATGGGAAAGAGATCTCCATTACATTAAAAAAAGGAGGAACGATCTTCAAAATTCGGTCTTTATTAGAGGATGAGGAACCACAGAATAAAACTCATAATGTTATGTTATGCAGTGGTAAGGAGTTTGTGAATGACATCAAAGATGATAATGGAGAAGGTTATGCCAGTGTGTTAAGACCTAAGGAAGAGGAAACACCAGTAAAGGAGCCACTGCCAAATGAAGTACAAGAATTGATTGAGGAATATAAGGATATTGTGAGTGATGGCACTCCTACAACCCTACCACCTAAGAGGGTTATAAGTCATCAAATAGAATTTCTGCCAGGGCCATCCTTGCCGAACAAAGCAGCATACAAGTTAACTCCAGATCACAACTTGGACGTAGCAAGATAAGTACAAGAGCTCTTGGATCAAGACTTGATCATGAAGAGCATTAGCCCTTGTGCAGTCCCAGTTGTTCTAGCATCAAAGAAGGGGGGAAAGTGGAGATTATGCATAGATTCAAGGGCTATAAATAGGATCACAATAAGGTACAGATTACCAATCCCAAGAATAGAGGATTTTATGGATTGCCTAGGTGGGGAAACGTACTTTACAAAGCTAGATTTGAAAAGTGGTTATCACCAAATCAGGGTGAAGGAAGGTGATGAATGGAAAATAACATTCAAGACCAAAGATGGGTTATATGAATGGCTTGTGATGCCATTTTTCCTCTCTAATGCTTCGAGCACATTCATGAGGTCCATGAATGAGGTGCTCAAGGATTTCACTGGAAAGTTTGTGGTACTATATCTTGATGATATACTAATTTTCAGTAAAACAAGAGAGGAACATATCAGACATGTTGAGGTAGTATTAAAAAGGTTACATGAGGAGAAGTTGGCCATTAACCTTGAGAAGTGTGAGTTCTTTAAACAAGAACTAGTTTACTTGGGCTTTGTAGTGTCCAAGGGGTCTTTGAAGATGGACAAAGACAAAGTTGCTGCAATCTTGAACTGGACTCCACCTACCACAACCATAGAGGTAAGGAGTTTTCATGGCCTTGCCCAATTTTATAGGAAGTTTATTAGGAATTTTAGTGGGCTATGTGCACCTTTGATGGATACCATAAAGGGTGGGGTCAAGACTAAGTTCAGATGGACAGTAGAAGCAGGGAATGCTTTTGAGTTGTTGAAACAACAAGTGGCTACTCAACCAATCCTCCAATTACCAAGCTTTGAGAAGTTGTTCACCATTGAGTGTGATGCTAGTGGGTTATTAGTAGGAGGGGTATTGAGTCAGGAAGGTAGGCCTATTGCCTTCTTTAGTGAGAAGCGGAATGAGGCTAAGAATAAATATTCTTCTTATGATTTGGAACTATATGCCTTAGTCCAATCATTGAGAAAATAAAGGCACTATTTGTTGCCCAAGGAATTTGTGGTATTCACTGATAATCATGCCCTTATCTACATTAATACACAAGAAAATCTTAGCAATAGACATTTGAAGTGGATGGAATACTTGCAGGCATTCACTTTTACTATCAAACACAAGAAGGGTCAACTCAACAAGGTGGCAGATGCTTTGAATAGGAGATTGTTAACAGTGCAAGAAGTCCACTTGAATAACATTGGGATTGATAGTTTCAGAGATCTCTATGAGTTAGATGAGGATTTTGGTGAGGCTTATAAAGTATGTGTTGATTTTAAAAACCATTTTCATAGCAAGTTCTCTGATTTTACTTTATATAATGGGTTGTTGTTCAAAGGAAATCAATTGTGTGTACCTAAAGGGTCAATGAGGATGAACCTCATCCAAGAGAAACATAATGGTTCTCTGAGTGGTCACTTTGGTAAGGACAAGTCCTTGGAATTGGTCCAAAGGTTCTACCATTGGCCAAAATTGGTGAAGGATGTCACCAAGTATGTAGAGCAGTGTGTTGTTTGCATGAAGGCAAAAGGAGGAATGAGTAATGTAGGATTTTATCAATCTCTACCAGTCCCTAATAGACCATGGGAGTGTGTGAGTATGGATTTTATTGTTGGTTTATCCAAAACTAAACAGGGGTATGATAGAATTTATGTAGTTGTTGACAGATTTAGCAAAATGGGACATTTTATTCCATGTAGAACTACCAATGATGCTAGAAACATAGCTTACTTGTTTTTCTAAGAGGTTGTAATGATTCATGGACTTCCCTTGAGTATAGTCTCTGGTAGAGATGTGAAATTCATGAGTCATTTTTGGCGAACTTTGTGGACAAATTTGGGAACTAATCTATCTTTTGGTTCAACATACCACCCTCAAACTGATGGCCAAATTGAGGTGGTAAATAGGGTGTTGGGTAACCTACTGAGGTGCCTAACTAAGGAGTATGGGAAGACTTGGGACATGGTCATCCATCAAGCATAATATGCTTACAATGATAGCAAGAATAGAATGACTGGTAAAAGCCCATTTGAGGTTGTTTATGGCGTGCACCCTAGGGGTGTTTGTGAACTTAGGGATCTTGGTGGGATGGAGTATAGAAGTGGCCAAGCAGAAGTCTTCACCCATACCATGAAGGAGATACAAGACCAAGTGAAAAGCCAGATCCAAGACAGTCAACAAAATTTAAAGGCTAAGGTTGATGAAAGGAGGAAGGATGTTTAGTTTGTAGTAGGGGACTTTGTCATGGTCCAATTGAACAGACAAAGGCTTCAGAAGGGTGTACCTACCAAAATTCAGATGAAAAGGGCGGGACCTTGCAAGATCTTGGAAAAATATGGAGCTAATGTATATAAGGTGGACTTACCATCAGGTTTGTGTATCTCTCCAGTCTTTAATGTCTAAGACTTGGTTCAGTTTAGAGGGAAGATGGATGAGGTCACTCCAAACAACCAGGGGGTCAATGATGATGTGGGGGTTGCTGTCTTACCTCCCAAACTTCAGTTGGTGCCTGATAAAGTGCTAGACTCCTGGGTCAAGAAGACTACTAGACACAAAGTTTACATGGAGCACTTAATTCAGTGGAAGGATAGACCAGAGTCAGAGGCTTCTTGGATTGCTAAGGAAGACTTCAAAAAGGTGGGCATTTCAGAGGATCTCTTGCCCACAGGAGTGACATAGCTCTTCCATTTTGGGGAGTATGGTGTAGGAGCACCTAGGTAGGCTAGTGTAGAAATTTGACCTAGGGTTTTCTCCTTTGTTTTGGCTTGTAGTGGTTCTAGCCAGACCACTAGTTGAATAAAGGGACCAGGAGTCCTAATGTGTGGATGTTTGTAGGAGGATAGGTCTTGATAGGTCCTTGGTGACCCTTAGGTCCATTTTAGGTCCAATTAGGTGTTTTTGGTTTTTTTATGAAAAAATGAGCCAAGGAAAGGACTAGAGGTCCTATTTGATGTTATTTCATCATATTAGGTGGATTGGACAAGTATGGACATAACTAGACCAAGTTTGGAGACCAAACTCAAAAGTTGCAAAAAGTTGTCAATGTTGTCATTGACAACATTGACAACTTTTATGACAAGTTTGCATCTTCGGTGAAATTAGTTGGGTAACTTTCTGAAAAAATTGAATTGGCATTTGGTTCAACTATATATGACCATCCTCAAGATGTGTGAAGGGTTGGAAAGTTTGAATAAATTTGTGTACGGACTGTGTTATGCAATTACAGTGACTGTTAATGGTTTTTAAGGTGATCGGGTACTTTAATGGATTGAATACAGTTTTGTGAGTTTTTTTTGGTGTAATGTAGGTTATTTAAGTACTTCTTGTGGTGTTAGTTTATTTATTTCAATAGTTTTGGTTCTGTTTTTAAAATCTTTCAAATTTAGCCCAGTCGCTGGTTTGTTTTGAGCATTGGTTGCAAATGGGGTCCTAACTCCATTCTCCACCGTGGCTTTGGAACAACCTCTTGGATTATGGAAGTATACTCCTTATAAATTGTGTAAATAGTAGGAGGGGACCAAAAAATGAAGGCAACCATTTTTAAGGTGATGCCCTAGGCGAGCCACAGTGGCATGGCTAGGGATCACTAGAGATTGCAGAGCTAGCTAGAGGGATTGAAAACATCCATAGCTTCAATCAGTGAATATGGGAAGGTAAGTGAGTCAAGGGAGGACTCCCAACCAAGAGGAGAAGTTTTAAGGAGTTATTCTTTTGGCCAAGAAAGTTCATTTCTTGTGCAGACAGTAAAGGAGGCCTAAAACCTTGAATTTTAGGCATGAAAGTAGGGAGGACTGTACGAACACTTCTGAGGGCTAAGACCTAGAAAATATCTAGTGTCTCTATAAAGGGTTTCTAGATCCTAAGTCTATTTGGCACTTGTTAAGACATTTTCCCAAGATAATGCAGAAAAGGTGACCAAATAGGGCTAATTGCTTGTAGCTTTATTTTGGAGGTAATTGCATAGGTTCTTGGAGCTCGTTTGGGTTTTTGATGCAAAGTGAGTTTGCAAAGGTTGAAATTGGTCCTATTGACATCTTTGAATATTGCCTTTCCAATTTGGTAATGTTTGGAATCCATTTGGACCAGATTGTACAAATGGAGCAAGAAAGACCAATTTGAGTCTAGAATACGGTTTAGAAAGATTTGAGTCCTACTTTGTTGGTGTTCACTAGTTGAAGGAATTAGGATCTTGTGATAAGATAACTAAGGAGCCTAGGGTTAGTGTAAGAACCCTAGTAGGTCAGTGAGTGACCTAGGAGACCCTAAAAGAGGTCTAGAAGGAGCAAGACTAGTGCTGCATCACTTACCAACCATTGGAAATGGTTTATTTGAAGTATATATGCTTCCTCCCAATGGTTCATAACCACATTTTTAAAGTTAGATCCGTTGGAGAAGAAGTTTCACTTTTGCAAGAAAATACTGTCAAAATGCAAAAATTGTATTCTTGGCAACTTTTACATAATTGCAAGTAAAGTTGAAATTCTTAAACAATTTGACCCTCCTTGTCATAGGAGTGGATAAAAATTATTAAAAAAATGAAAAAAACTCCTAGAGGACCTAAAATCCCTAAATAATCCATACTACATACCCTTGGCTCTTAAGTTCGTGGTGGTTTATAGTGCACCAACTCATGACATAAAGTTCCACAAATGGGGAACCTTATTACAAACCTTTTCAAAATTAAATTTAAAAGAAAGAAGAAATACATTGACAATGTCCCAATATCATCCTTCACTAACCTGATCATAGGTGGGTTCTCTTGCACCAGGTCCCTTATAATGATGAGTAGTAATATCTATTTGCATAGTGAGAAGCATTGATGATAATTTTGATGAATTATGTAGAGATGAGTTTTATGAATAACTGATTTTATCATTTTTAAAGAGTTATATACTAATGCTACTTTTAGATTTAACTGGTGGAAGTTGTAATCAGTAGTGTGATATCGGTGAACTGCATTAAATGTGATATACCAACTAGCAATTGGAAATTTTTTTGGGCAAATAAATTATAGGAAAACCTATTCATTATACACCTTGAATTGTGAAGAGCATTTACAGGAACAAAGTGTGATTTCATATTGTGATTGATTGTCCAAACTATTTGAGTTGATCACTGACTGAGATTTGAACAATGAATTTGAAATCCCTAACTAAGATAGTTAGAAAAGTGGTGAACAATTGTGAATAAATTTGGAATGTTTGAGTTACAAAGAAGGAATTTGTGGAATCACTACGGCATCAAGGATTGCTACACCTAAATTGATAGAGAGAAAAAAGGAGGCGGAACCAGAACATAAGCTACACCCGTTGAAGGAAGAGAAAGTTAAAAAAACCGGTGCCCTATCCCTCATTCCACCTTGTGTTTTGTTGATTGAAGATGTAAGAACATTTATTCATTACAATATTGTTGAGTTAGGAAATGAAAAAATATAGAAGAAATACTTAGCGATGTGAAACAATGGAGAACTTAAGGACGAGTTCAAACATATTCAAACAAAGGGTTTGACACACATTTTGGAATTACCAAAAATATTTAAGGCGAAGTGGATTCAATATGTATTGATTCATTTTCACAAAAAATTAATATGGCTGGAGAAATTGATCAAGATCACAAAAGAGTTGATTCATCTGATAACAGGTTTCTCAGCTAACAAGGAACCCTACACCCTAAGGAAAATATCTACAAAGATAGTAGAACAAATCACTAAGTGAAATAAATATCACATAGAAATGACTATATATGACATTAAAGATCAAGAGGTTCAATTTTCAACAATGATTGTCAGTTGCAAGATCTACTAGTCAAGTTTGTTGAATAGTGTTCCCTATGGAGCTATTCACACTGATTACTAGATAGCAAAGGCAGGAACCAGATATGACTTATCTAAGATGGTGAGAACACAACTTTTGGCTAACTTGAAGAGGATTCAAATTGATAATAATCAAGCACTGAAGTTTGGATCACTCTTGGTATGTATGTTTTTCTAAGTTCAAAACTTTTTTCCTGGTAAAGGATCAATAACATGGAAGACAAATAGACCAATTTTATACTAAATCAATGCATACATAGGTGAAATAGGTGATAACCTAAACAATGTTATGTGGGGATATTTTAAGGACTTCTAGGACATAATACACAAGAGGTATAGAATACCTCCACACATTGTGGAGAAGTACAAAGATACAATTTTTTTCTAGTTGATACTGTCAGTTGCAAGTTTTAAGAGGTAGACCCCATAATTTCATGGATACCTGAAATGGGATATGCGACTGATGAAAAAATGTTAACATTGAACATTATATATTTATTGAAGCTACCGATCAACAAATAAGCAAAGATGTATGGAACTTTTGAGGAGGCTTATGAAAGAATCACCTTGCAACTCAAAAATCCTAGAATAGAAAGAAAAGAAAAGAAGACCATTTGTCAGTTGGAAGAGAAATTTTAAGCTAGTGAAGGTAGCAGTTCCACAATTGAGAGAAAGAAGATCATTTCAAATTCTTATGCTAAGAGGAAAAGAAAGCAAGTAGATACTCAAATTAAGACCCCATAATTACCATCGGTAGAAGAATATGGTGTGGAAAAGAATGATGAAGGTAAAATTCATGACCCTATGCCACCTCAGACATCTCAACCTGTCAATACAAGGACATATTTAAAGAGGAAAACTTGAGGACATACAAAGGACTCTCCTAGAAAGAAGAAGAAAGACAAGAGTAGACAGTGAGAAAACTAATTTAGAGAAGGAAATCACTGACCTAGGGAAGTTTGGAAAGATAAAATTCAATATTCCTAAGAGTGCTACTGAAGATGAAAAGGTAATTATACAACATGGAGTGAAAGGTAACATAAGTAATTCTAAGTTCTCTAAACTATCTGATGAAGGAAAGAAAATAATTGAGGATGCTATTATATTTCATTTTCACAAATTCATCAGAACACCTAATTAAATCAAAGATCATATTGATGATGATGTGTATGAAGAAATTAATGTCAGATGGGAGTCTGTAGTTGAAATTTAAAATTAATAAGAGAAAGGAAACTTATCTATACTGTGACATATTTGACAGTAAAGGAAATAGATTATTCACTTGAAAAGAACAAAGACAAATTTGATATTGGTCATAGGACTACCAAGTTAGTAGCTGGAAAGGAGAATGAGGTTGAAGAAGAGACAATGGTGATATGGAAAAGGATATTAAATATGAAACCACCACAGGTAACAAATACAATAGGTACATCTCAATTAGATGATACTTTTACTTTGAATAAGTTAATGTGATACGTGTTAGGTAGTATTCTAAATATGGTTACTCATATTGACCTAACAAAGGATTCAATTGATGACATTATGGTTGAAGATATCACTCAAAATCAAAACTCTCCTATGGTTGGATATGAAGTTTAAGATATACCACTTTAGTCTCCACTTGATGTAAACCCAGTTTAGACCAATGATGATATAGTTGATACAAAAACACACAAATTTGATGAGACAGAAAAGAGTAAGGAAACAAAATAGTAATTGAGACCACTGATCAACCAAAGGACACAACATAATAGGCAAATGATACATAACAAGGTGAAGAAAATCAAGAAAAAACAACATGATCAACAACAAGATCAAGAACATAACAAAGAAACAAAAAAGGAAACTGATACAAGTAACACAGGTACAGGTGAGAAAAGTACTAAAGACCGAGTTGAGACACCTAAGGATAAAACCACTACTACTTCACAAAATAACACAAAGGATACCTGTGAGAAGAAGAAAAGGAAGATAATGGAAGAAGTTGATGAAGATGAAGAGGAACAAGATGATCCAAAATTTTCTATTCTGAAGAAAGATGTCAATAAGTTGAAACCAAAGGAACATATATTATTTTCAAGGAGACTAGAAGAAAAGGTGAAAAGAACAAAATAAAGCAGAAGAATTTGAACAAGAAAAATATTAAGGAAAGTAGTTGCAATACTCACTGATTTAGTTCTTGATGTAGAACTTGATGAAGGAGCATCTATGATTGATAAACTCAAAACGTTAGTTGATGCAATTACTAGTTTAGATCATGACATGGAAGAGGAAATGGTAAAGCGAGTAGAGAGATGATGGAGAAACTACTGCAAAAGATTGCACTTGAGAAAGTTTCATTGTTTGAATTTTTCAAGGAACTCAAGGATTCATTACTTGAAGTTGGAAAAATCTTTAACAAAATATCTATTTTGATGAACTTCAGTGCAGAGATTAAGACAACAAAGGAAGAGAAGAAAACAAAATTGACTACATTGGTCAACCAATTGGACCCATTGAACAGTTCCATGATGGATCATACTGCAAAACTGAAAGCATTGATACACAAGAAAATGGAACTTAAGGAAGAAGAGGAAAAGATAAGGATTACATTTATGGAATTACAATTATTTTTAACTCCACACATGGACATTATCCAAGTATATCTAAAGAAAGCTGAAGTATTGATAGGTACTCTAGACATGAGTACAATTGACAATATGGAGGATCTGGCTTCAGGATTAAATGGTCATCACATTTCCTTAAAAAAACCAAAGGAATCATGGAAGCATTCACTTTCCAATGCAAAGGTACATTTAAAGACTATATTTGATAAACTGTAAGTTATGAACACCCTTGTACATACACTTTTTGATCATAGTCTTTGATATTATTGTCCAAAAAGAGGTAGTATATAGTAGATAAAAAAGGGAGAAAGGATATAAGAGTTAAATATTGAGGGGGAGTTTTCAATTAGACATAGGTATTGAAATTTTTAAGTTTTGCAATTTTGAACAAGTTTTTGCCATCAATGCCAAAGGGGGAGAATATTGATTGCATATTGTTGATAGATGACATTGATGATGATTTTATAGAGTATGGTTGTCATTGTTGGAAAAATATTACATAGGTAAGAAAGTTTTGTGTAAGTACATGAAGTTAAAACAACCGGTGCATAGTATATCCAATTGGTAATGAGAAGTCAAGTAAGAAAGGTAATCGGTAAACATAGTAATAGGTAAAGGATAGATCGGTAAAGGAAGATAAGTTTTCTATCGATACATTGGAAGGTAAAAAGATAACAAGTATACTATAATTTTTAACTATGCCACTTAGGTCACACTAGTAAAGGCATAATTGAAGACACCACCAACCAGTCAGTTCAGTGAATAGGTAAAACTAAAGGTTATTGAATAGTTTTGATTGATTGGCTAAATCGGTTATGATGGCAAACGATTCAATGAATTTGGACAACATGAAAAACATAGTACATTGTTTAAAGAGTTGAATAAGTTAGTTATTAGGTATTTGTGCATGAATTTGGGTATGAATCCAAGGTATATTTTGGCCAATAATATTAAAGGAATACTTCACATTGGAGGTAACATCTTAAAGTTTGTTATGGACAATGCGGTAAGGATTTCAAGATTCTATGAGTTAGATATGATTGATAAAACTATTTTGGAGGGAAACAAAAACCCTAATTAGGTTTACAATCAAAGGTGAAATTATATAAGATGATATATGTTTCTATTGTGAAGAAAAAGTTATGTTGTTGAAGAAACAATTGAATTGTTTTTGAAAAGTAAGATCTTGGATAACTATTACAAAGCTATTTCCAGAGAAGCTAGAGGATTGGAATCAAAACAAGAACTCAACATCAAGGATCTGATTAGCATTCAAGAGTGTATATCATATGCTAGTTACTCTTGTTGTTTTCCTAACAGTTTCAACAAGTCAAAATCCTTTAACAAGGTATTCTCTCACATTACTTTATTATAAATCCCTTAACATGGTGAACACTGTAATAGTGAGATTAAATCATCTAACAAGGTAGTCTATAATAGGACAATAGATAATTATAACAAGGTATCAATCACTCCTAATAAGGTGAGTCAACTATAAAGTGACATATTGTAAGCTCCTATCATAGAAATCTTTCCTACTGTAGTGAGAATATTGTGGGTGTCATCACCATCATGGTTTTTCCCTTTGACCAAGGGTTTCCATAATAAAAATACGACTGTTATGTGTGTGAATGTGTTTTTAGTTTATTCATTGCACTTTTACTTTACAATTAAAATTATATGATGTTAGCATACCTGATGCAGTGATGATAAGTGTTGCATTGATTAAGATTGGTATAGATTTGATGACATGTGAATCAGTTATTTGATTTTCATTGATGTCAACTAAGTGACTTAGTATTTTTAGTATGTTACCTGATATTGTGTAAGTGAATCATGAGTTGCAGTATGTTTCTAAAGTTTCTATTCTAATGGAAGTTAATGTCATGTGGTGATGTTAAATTTTCCATCATGACTCTTGATATAGAGAATTGAGTTGGTTATGTTTGATTCAACTCAAACCAGGTAATTGCTAAAATCGTCAGTGATAATAATAATACTAATAATAATACTTCCAACAACAATAAAAATAGGGCAATGGAGCGAGAGTGGGAGTGGAGCGGGGAGCGACTAGGGAGAGGGAATGCTGGCACAGGAATTTTGAATCTACCTATGGCATCCGAATCCACAGGAGGTGTAGGTCCTTTTGCCATAGAGGGCTTCACAGAATTTGTGGGTAATGAGGATGGTAAACCGCATGGACTCACGGGAAACAAGGACCCAGGTGGGGGCCCCATCCTGGGAAAAGGGACAGTCAAATGGGCTTCCCTTTTTGGGGTAAAACCTTTAGGTAAGTCTATCCACCCACCTATAAGGAATATATCTAATATCTTTGAAGGAAGATATGCTATTGCTATTCCTGATCAAGTTATAGATCATAATATTAAAAAACTGGAAAATGCACTGGTCGAGAGGTTTATTGGGATTAGACCTAATATTGAAGTGATTAGAGCTTTTGTCGATAAGAGATGGAAACTTAAAGGCCAAGTTGAGGTGATAACTATGAATAAGGGTTATGTTTATTTCTTTTTCTTGTGTGAAGAAGATAGAATGCAAACTATCTGCAGTGGATCGTGGAGAATAGGAAAAAACACAATGATATTACAGAAATGGTACCCTAATATGGCCCTTCATGAGGAATTTATAGTCCAAGTCCTTATCTGGGAGAAGCTTCCTGGGCTTCCTCTAGAATACTGGAATGAGGATATATATGCTGGTATAGCTAGGTCCTTTGGTGAACTCCTTTCTATAGATCCGGTCACGACATCAAGAAGAAGATTGACACATGCCAGAATCTGCATAGGTATCATCCTAGATGTTGATATGCTAGAAGAGATAGAGTTGGAGTCAAGATTAGGGAAATGGACTAAAAAAATTGAATATGAGTCAATCCCTTTTGCTTGTTTCAGATGTAAAAAATCAGGTCATTGGGCAAAGAAATGTCCAATGAACAATGTCAAGAAAACCCAACAAAAAAAGGAATAGAAGCCGGTAGGAAAAATGAGAGAACCATCAGAAGGAGAAATCAGCAAGGAACTAAAAATCACAAAGAAAAAGTTAGAAGAGAAAGCAGGGAAGTCTAAAGAAAAAGAGAATGAAGCGAAAGACAAAAGAGAAGAATAGACCAACCTAGAGAAAGTTGTGACAGTAAGATTAGAAGAAGAGACCAAGAAGGATAAAAAGGAGAAGAAAAATGATATGGAACCAGATAAAAATGACATGATAGGCATTGTCAAAGATACTCTAGATGATGAGAATAATGACATCAGTGTCCTACAAGATAAGAAAGATAACAGAACTCAGGAGGACAGTCAGTCTACTACACAAGATGTAGAAGAACTATCAAAGATTCAGGGAGAACCAGAGACCCTTTATGGGAATAATATGTTATTAGATTCCCAACAAGATATTATTCTGGGTCCTGGACTTTTAGAGATGACACAAAATTCATCACAGGAGGAAAATAAATATTCAGAGGAAATAGATAAACTAAAATGGGGTGACCAAGAGGATATAGATAAAGCCCTTGAAAAACAAGACAAAATCATCCTGGCTGAAAAATCCAAACAAAAGAAGCGCACAGCGGCAAAAGGCCATAACAATGACAAAAATTATCTACCAGATGTTGGAGAATGTCAACTATCACCACTAGGGAGACCACCAAGGTTCACGAAAAATAAATCAAGAGGTGGCTAGGAATATAGCAGATGGAACTCAGAAAACTATTACCCAGCTGGGTATTACCAAAAAGAAATGAAGATTATCTCTTGGAACATTAGAGGGTTAAACAACCCTCACAAATAGGATCTCATTAGAAATATGGTTAGAGATAATAGACTGGATATTATCATTATTTAGGAAACTAAGATGGCTAAGGAAAAAGTTGAACAACTTAAATAGCATAGAAATAATTTTTGCAGTGGAGGTAGCTCGGAAGGAACCTCGGGTGGTATTGCTACTTTTTGGAATGGAGACACCATTGAGGGTGATATTATAATATAGGAAAGTAATATGGATTGTATCAAATTTCACCATATTAAGGAGGGAACTTATTGGATGCTCACTAATATTTATGCACCTAACACTAAAAGTGGTTGAAATTCTTACTGGAACAAATTGGACCGGGCCAGGAAGTCCTTTGAGAAAGATAGTTGGATTATTATGGGAGATTTCAATACTCCTCTCAAGGAAGATGAAAAATTTGGTGGATCTCAACCTGATTTGGATAGTAGGGTTGATCTGATGAACTTCATATCTCGACAAGCTCTCACTGATATTGATCTCCAAGGTATCAACTGCACCTGGTCTAACTGGAGATCGGGCAATGATCTAATTCAGGTAAGATTAGATAGAGCCTTAATCTCTAATGATTGGTTTCAACATTATAATTATTCCTTGATAGCCTTTATTAGAGCTAGGTTTGACCACTATCTGCTATCTTTTATTGCTGACTCTATATCTAAAGGTAAAAACTATCCTTTCAGATTTGAAAAAATGTGGACTATTTATCCTGAAATGCATCTCAAAATTAGTGAATGGTGGAAGATTAAGATAGAAGGAACTTTTATGTATAGGTTGACCTATAAACTAAAACATGTTAAAGATAATATTAAGAGATGGAATAAAGAAACTTTTGGCAATATTTTTTCCTCCAAGTTAGATATCATGACTGAGCTTAAGGAGATCTAGGATTCAATACAAAAGGAAGGGTATATTAAAGTTCCCAAAGAGAAAGAAAGTGAAATCCTAATAGAATACCATGAAATTGTGCACAAAGATGAAATATTCTAGAAACAGAGATCTAGAAACACTTGGCTTGGAGAGGGGGACATGAATACTAAGTTCTTTCACATGACTGCTACTAAGCACAAGGCTGCCAATAGAATATCCAAACTTAAAGTTGAAGAAAGAGAAGTGGAGAAGGAAGAGGATATCTCCAAGGAAGCCAAAATATTCTTTTCTAATCTTCTCTCCTAGGATGACCAACTTGACCAGAAATTTCAAGTGAATCTTCTAGAAAGTATACCTAAAATTCTGACAGACAATGACAATCATTTTCTTAGTGCAATTCCCTCTAATGATGAGATTAAGGTGACTGTCTTCTCCTTTGAAAGTAGTAAATCTCTGGGTCTTGAAGGATTTCCTATGTTCTTCTTTTAATATTACTAGGCTATCATTCATAAGGATATCACTGACGCTATTAAAGAATTCTTTGGATCTAAGAGAATTCTCAAAGAGATGAATGTTACTTGTATTGCTCTTATTCCAAAAAAGGTAGGGGCAGATTCTATGGATCTTTTTTGACCTATTAGTCTTTGTAATTCCTCCTACAAAATTATGTCAAAAGTGATTACTTCTAGGATTCTGAAGCTGCTTCCTAAGATCATTTCTCATCAACAAACTAGATTTATTTTGGGCAGGAAGATTTTAGATTCTATAATTACTGTCCATGAGAACATACACTTGCTAACTATGGCAAGAAAAGAAGGCTTCATTCTGAAGATTGACCTCTCCAAAGCTTATGATAGAGTCGAGTGGAATTTTCTATAGAAAAATTTGATGGCCTTTGGATTCAATCCCAAATGTATTAAATTGATCATGCAGTTGGTGTCTTCTCCCTCGTTCTTTGTTTTAGTGAATGAATTGCCTTCATCCTTTTTTAAATCATCCAGAGGATTAAGGCAGGGAGATCCTCTATCTCCATTTCTATTTGTGATTATAGAAGAGTGCCTAGGTAGATATATTGATAATATTGTTAGAAAAGGTGATCTCAAAGGGTTAAAAACCTCCTCCTCTAATTATGTTTTCTCCCACTAGCAATTCGTGGATGACTCTATTTTTATGGGTGAAGCTACTATAAATGAAGCCCAAAACCTGAGAAATATCCTCAACAATTATGGTAAGGCTACTGGTCAGATCATCAATTGGAATAAAAGTTTTATTTATTTTATTAACACCCCTGAGTATAGACAACATAAGATAAGCAAAATTATGGAGTGCCAAATTGGTCAGCTCCCTACTACCTACCTGGGTCTCCCCCTTGGGATCAATCCCCCTGATTCCTTTTGGATTTCTCTTGTGGACAAATTTCATAAGAAACTTGCTAGTTGGAAAGGAGCTCTGCTCAGTCAGGATGAAAAAATCCAACTTCTTAAATCTTCTCTTCAGAGTATGCCTACTTATACTCTTAGCCTTTACAGAATACCCAATAAATTTGCTGAGGCTACTGAGAAAATTCAAAGACATTTTCTTTGGAATGGTGTTGAAAAAACTAAAAGATTTGCTCTTATTTTGTGGGAAAAAGTTTGTATGCCAAAATCTAAAGGTGGTCTGGGAATAAGAAAAATTAAAAGTATGAATGAAGCTCTCCTTGCTAAACTTGGTTGGAGGGGTTTTACCTTGAAAGGTGAATGGAAATCTATTTGGCATAGAAAATATAATAGGAACTCTAATTCTATCAATGATTTTCTTAATCCTGATGACTTCCTGGTGGGATCATGTATATGGAAGAATGTAATTAAAGCCAAAAATACCATTAGAAAAGGTGTTAAGTGGAAAGTGGGCAAGGAGAATAAAGTGGATTTTTGGGATGAAAGATGGATCGGTAACCAATCTCTTGCTATGAACACTATTTGGGGTCTCTTCACTGATATATGTAAAGATAAAATTGGTACTAAGGTCACAGATTATAGAAGTAATGGTGAGTGGAAGGATTTAACTACGGTGGATGATTCTCTTCTTTCTCTAAATATTACCCTCAATGCCATGATTCTTAACTCTGAAGAAGATTCTTTAATATGGAAACATACTACTAATGGTTGTATCACTGTGGGATCGGCCTATAATCTCAATTATGATAACGGTGAAAAACCTTTTTGGGCCAAGGCTTGGATCAAAGGGCTTACCCCTAAGATCAACATCTTCTTTTGGACTATGATTCAAAACAAAATCCTTACTCTTGAAAACCTCAAGAGTAGAGGGATGTATATTACTAATATGTGTGTTTTGCACAGGAAAGAGGAAGAATTAGTCAACCATCTATTTATTCACTGCAGTTATGCTAATGAGATCTGGTCTTATTGGCTGAAGGATTTTAATATGGATTGGGTTTTACCTTCTGATATTCAGAACATGTTCAATTCATGGGGTATTAATAATAGAAGTGAATGTATTAGAAAGATATGGCACATTGCCCTCCCCCACATTACTTGGGCAATATGGAAGGAAAGAAATGAAAGAATTTTCAGAGAGAATGAGACTTCCCCTAAAATATTATACAGGAAAATTTGGAATATGATTATTGAGAATTTCAAAATCATGAAGATGAAAGATGATTCTAAAGGGAAAGAGGATTGTGCAATTCTTAAAAAATGGGGTATATAATTGGAGGAGGAAGCTCACAACAATAACAGAGAGGGAGTGGTCTGGGAATGCCCTCCGATGGGATGGACTAAGATTAACTTTGATGGGGTATCTAAAGGTAATCCTGGAATTGTGGGATGTGGTATGGTCATTCGTGATGAGAGAGGACATTGTATTTCTATGAGGGCTATCCCAATTGGTGTTCAAAATAACCACATGGTGGAGGCTCTGGCAGCCCTCTATGGTCTTCTCATGGCTAAAGACTACAATTACAAAAATGTTTGGCTTGAAGGGGATTCCCTGAATATTGTCAAGGCCCTTAATAATATTTCTAACCCCTCGTGGGAGATAAGTAATATTATTGATTATGCCAAGTCTATAATCAAGACTATGAATAATTGTATTATTACACATGTGTATCGTGAAGGTAATGAAAGTGCAGATTGGGTGGCCAATTACACATGTAATAATAATCATATCTTTACCTGGCATAATGAACTCAGCCTATCGTACGATATCAAATCCCTTATGCATAAGGAGATGATCTACGGAACTCAGAGAAGTGAAAAACAATTAATTAAATGACTACAACTAATACGAGTGATGTAAGTCCTAATTATGAGGCATTCATCCTCTTCAATGCCACTTGGTGTCAACATGCTATTTCACATAGATTTTGGGTGCCCTCGAAAATTGTGGATTATATTATAAGAAAGGAGAAAAATGGTAAAATTAAGCATAGAGAAAACTAGAGCAACATTATTAGCAGATACAAAATGGGTGGGAGTAAGAAAAGACACAAACCTTTAGATTGTAGTGAGTGGAAGCAAAATGAGCAAGTCTGGGATATTCTCCAGAAGGGGAACTTTGCTGCGTACATGGAGAAGTTACGTGGGGGAAACCCTACAATTACTAGTTTCTTCATGTATAACTGGAAGAAAGGGAAGATTTATTTCAACAATCAATGGATAGATATCAATGAGGAACTCATTGCGGAGGCCACTAGTTTACCTATGGATGGTATGAATTTCTATCATGATCGCAGCTACTCTGACAAAGCTTATGAGATATTTTTAGAGAATGATGAAGAGGTTGATAGATTGGTGAAGAAGGTAGGAGGTTTTTTCAGTCCTACTAATATCAGCCATCCTTGGAATTTTGTTTTATATGCTGATATCTATTATCTTACCCTTGATGGGAGATTTTCCAGAGCCTACAGGCATCATTTTGTTATCCTGAATCATTTTAGGCATAACAAGGAAATGAACATCCCTTTCTATCTTATGAGTTCTCTGAATGTCACTATGAGGAAATTTTAGAATGACCCTTTTGGGGATCATGCCTCTCACCAAGGTCTAGTGGTTCTCATTTATGATGTGTTAAAAATGAGGAAAGTCGATAAAAATGTGTGTAAGGACAAAATCCTTAATGATGTGGAGACTGAGGATGAAGAGTCAGGAGAAAGATTTGATGATGATACTAAGGATGAGATGAACACTATCAGCACCAAAGGGATGGGAAATATGAAGGGCAGATCCTCTAAGAAAATTCCTAAGAAAAAGTTGGAGTATGATGAGATGAACCCTAATTTGGAGGGTTTCAGAACTGAAGATGAAGAAAACCCCAAAAGAAACAAAAAAAGGAAAGCCTGTCTTAAGAAAAAGCCTTCTGTTATTAAGAGAACTAAGAAGAATAAGGGTATCCTCATCTCCTCTAATGAGGAGGAAAATTCTTATGAGAGTCTAGAGAAAAAGGAGAAGGCAGATAAGGAAATGGAAAAAATTCAGAGTAAGGCTGAGAAAGATGCAAGTATTCAGGAGACAACAGGGGATAAAAGGAAAGCTTCAATATTGGCACGGACCAGAAAGACAACATTCTTTCTTTTGGGAGGCTTATGAAAACCATATAATAGGATACTATGAATATGAAGGCTGAGATTAAGGAACAAGGAAAGATCATGAATATGATTAAAGTTTCTACCTTTGGGGAGGAGTCTATGGCTACCAGTTTGAAGAATTGGACTGAAGCTATCAACAAGGGTGAAGCCTTTGGGGAGCTGGGCACTAAAGTGCTGACTATGGAAGAAAAGATAAACAATATGAGTAAAGAAGCTGAAGCTAGAAAAAGTGAGGTGTTTTTCTCTTATTTGGATGGTAAATTGGAGAAAATGAAAACGATGTTCAAAAAAATCTGTGAACAAATTTTCAACATCCTGAAATTTTCTGTTGAACAGTGCAAGAATTTAATGGAAAGGTTCAAGGCTAATAGAGGGGAGGAGAGTAAGGAATCCAAAGAGGGTCTGGGCTCTAGCATCTGCACTTGTGCAAGTATAAAGAAGAAAGATGCAGACCTTGAAGACTTCAGAATCTTGGTGGGCAATATGGAGCTTCTCGCTGAGCAAGCTAAAGATCTGATGGAGACTATCTAGCTCCCTAGGTGCTGTCTTTTCCTTTCAGGCTATCTTTTTCTGATTTTTGGATTGTGGGGCCTCGGGTCCTTGTTTCTCCCTTGTCTAGTGTTTTGGTAGTTTACTGATCAGATTTTTCTATCTTCTGATCTTTTGTACAAGGTTTCGGGACCTTTCAAATCCTGCTTTTACTTAATCAAAATTGTAAGTGACTTGATTGTTATTTATAATCGATAAAGTATTCAATGGAGAGGTCATAGTATATGATTGTAAATAATATAAAGATACTATATGCGAGTGAAAATCATAATGTTAACCAGTGATACTAGTTTAATTGACTGGAAGTAGTGTTAACAAAATGAACAGGTAAACAAAACATAGTTCTTGATCAGGCTATGAAGAATTGTAGCTCGGTGATGAAATTTGATGTGGAAAAAGGATTGGTCATTATTTTCGTAAAGTAGTAAGTTAGCTACATGATTGTGGGACTTAATTGACATCACATTGATCAAGGTATACCTTTGAGGAGGCTTCTTTAGAAAGTTTCTTTTTGGTCAAATGAGGTTTTGAAATGGCTTAACTACTAAGGAAAAATTGATGAGAAAAATGACACGGTCAGAGGATTTTTTTTACGAGTGGCTAGATAAATTGCATCTTACCTAAGATGATTTGGATCATTCATATCTCAGATCTAGGGTTTGTTGTAAGGTAGTGGAAGTTATTCTATATATTGGAAATTGAAGAAGAAGTTAGTTGCTGGTTGCTAATTGCTGATTGTAAATTGTAGAAGGATTCAGTGTCTAAGAAAGTGAAGGAATAAAGTGCGATCAAGACAAGGAAGAGTATATAGTATGTTGATTTATTTTAGAGCTTAAAAGGATCTAATTATGTAGAGGTAGAGAAGTTTTCATAGATCATTTTATCTGTTTCTTTGTAATCATTGTAACAGTGAAATCCCTTAATAGGGTGGATCCTAACATATCTTTATTGTAAATCCTCTAACAAGGTGACACATTAGATTGTGTTTTAAGTCCTGTAACAAGGCTTCTCATAACAAGGCAAAGATTCTAACAGGTCTTAGAAAAATCAAATAATTGGGTAACACCTAATAGAGTTTTGTAAACCTTTAACATGGTAAGCTCCTAACAAGGCGTATTCCATAAGAGTACAAATTTTGTGGGTGTCATCTCACACCATGGTTTTTTTTCCTAGTTCCACAAGATAAATATGGTGTTTACATTGTGTGGTTGATTACTTATGGATGTATGCATTTAAATTTTTTATTTTATTAGATGACATTGAATGTTTTGGTGCATAGAGTTTAAAGAAGTTGAATTGGTAAATTTGTGCATTATTGATTCACCCCTCCCCTCTCATTAATTAGACTTGTATTAATAATTGGTATCAGAGCCTTGGTTCCATGATTGTGAAGGCTTAACACCTTAGGGAAAAAGGTCTGAAGATGTATAAGAAGGAAGCACCTAAGCTCTCTAAAGAAAATTTCTCTACATGGGTAAGAACGATGAAGCTACATCTGTATGGTATTAGAGAGAAAGCATTGGATCATCTTACAACCAAGTATGTTCATCCTTATGGCATCCTAACTCCTGATGAAATAAAAGGAAAGTTGGAACATCACTCTGTAATGATATAAATTCCAAGTGCTTTGGGTGATGCTGAGTTTGTAGATACCAAGGAAATGGATAATGCTGAAGATATGTGGGATAAGTTGGCAATAATCCATGGCAGTGATGCTCATGTTTTGAAAGATAAGGTAGATAGTCTCAGAGGAAAGTATGATGAAATGAGAATGTAGGAAGGAGAAAATATTGGTCAATAAAACAAAATGCTAAATGAAGTTGTTTATTCTATCAGAGGAGTTGGTGGTCAACTTGAAGATGATGATGTGGTATGTAAAATCTTGAGAATCCTTATACCATATTATTCTATTAGAGTCTACTATAAAAGAACTGAGATCTACCATTCCTACAAATGAGACTCTAGATTCTTTGATTGGAAAACTTACTTCTTTTGAGTTAAGTAATTTTGATAACAGTATGCCTAGAATAGAGTCTACTTTCAAAGCTTCCCTAACCATTGGTTCATCAAATAAAGGAAATGAAGTCTCTAACAATTTTGAAGGAAATCATGAGTATGATTCTATATTATATGAGAAAAGAGAAGAAGAGTTGGAAGCACTACTAGCAAGAAGATTACCTAGAGGAAAAGGAAAGTACAAAGGTAAAATATCCTTAAAATTTTTTTCTTGTAATAAGATTGGTCATATTTCATCTAGATATCTTGACAATGATAGGAAGGAAAAGTTCAAGAAATTCAGAAACTTCAAAGACACAGTTTTGAGAACAAACCCGACGGAACATAAAAGGCATATCCGATGACCAGTTCAAGAAAGGAACACCGACGACCAAGAAAACCGACCGTCAGAACTGACAGTCAGTTAAAGAACCCGCAAAAAGTGGATCTGAGTTTTACACGATGAATAAAGCAATGAAATTATATTTATAGAGTTTTAATTTGTTTTAAATCATAACTTGAGGGTCAAGCAAGCTTTATGTAAATGTTTTAAAGCATCCTAATGGATCTAAAACATATCTAACTAAAGATCAAGGTCAAGTTGTAAACCTTGGATCTAGAGTTAACTTGCAAAGCATGAATCAAGAATTAAGCCAAAAACTAGTATAAATAGATGTTCAACTCAATTGTGAGTTATGAATTCATTATTGTTGATAGCCATGAAGAGCATCTAAGGAGCAGAAGGCAGAATTCATGCAAAGTTTAGAAATAGATCACATCAGTTGTCAAGAACACATAGAGGCTACCGATGAGCAGATAAAGGTATTATTCAATCATGGAAGGATGATTACTTATATGTATGAAGCTTAATAGGATATGTTATCAGCAATTAAAGATTGCATACATCATCAGATCAAAGACTTA
>MU226793.1:6080594-6106944 GCA_018584345.1 Thuja plicata
AAGACTTATGTAGTTGCATTCTAACAAGTGCATCACATCTAAAATCCTTTTGTAGAAGGTGGACTTAACCATTCTTTACAAATCTCTTAACAGAGTGCATACTTAACAGTGTTGCTAAAGCTTCAAATGAAGTAGATCTTAATAGGTCTCCACTGTAATACTCCTAATAGGGTTGGTCATTAGAAGTGACCAATTGTAAGCCTTAACCGACCCCTTCTTATATTCAGATAGTGAAGTCTTGTGGGTAACAATCCCCACCACAGTTTTTACTTCCTAACATGAGTTTTCTGTGATATCATATCTTGTGTTATGTGTTATCTATTTTCATGAATGTTTCTATTATGATTATATACTAAAAGAACTTATGATATGATTGCATATACATAAAGAAAGATGAACAGTTAGATAAGATAATCTACAAACTGATGATTAAGGGTTAATGGGCTAACCAAGAAAATTTTTAGAGGTATTGATTCACCCCTCCCCTCTCAGTACATCATTCCAATATAATTCCAACATTTTGAAGGAAATCATGAGTATGATTCTATATTATATGTTAAAAGAGAAGAAGAAGAGTTGGAAGCACTGCTAGCAGGAAGATTACTAGAGGAGAAGGAAAGTACAAAGGTAAAATACCCTTAAAATGGTTTTCTTGTAATAAGATTGGTCATATTTCATCTAGATATCTTGACAATGATAGGAAGGAAAAGTTCAAGAAATTCAGAAACTTCAAAGACAAGAGAAAGAAAGCATGTTATCTAGCTAATTTAGGCTTAGCTAATTTAGGCAAACCTCTAAAACATTTATACTTACTAACCTTTACCAGATTATCAAAATTAACATCACAAAATCTCTAATGCCATAGCCAACAATCTTAAACTTTAGAAATCAAGCAATGTTTATTAGTAGAGATACAAAGAAATTGACTGATCAAAGTTAAAGGCTAGTTATAAGTCAAGTTCATATTAGAGTTAGATCAGACAACAAGTATGAAGGCTTAAACGCAAAGATGAAGATAATTAAACATCAAGGAAATGCACCTGATTGATGCGTATCTCTACTGACATCATGATCTTGGGATTTTAAAAGCAAGTAAAGAGATAATAAGTTTATTTTGATCATGTGGACAAAGCAAAGCCTTGAAGAAAAAGTGAATGAAATATAGCCTTCAAATAATTGTGCCCTTGCAACACGTGTCCTTCTGCGTTAAGTGATCTACAGTTTGGTAACCAAGGGTAAAGGTAACATGTAGATAGGTTAGTTTAAATCTAACGGTAGGTGTAAAGCCTTAAACACAAAATGCTGTAAGATTAGCCATTGAGGCATTACGCCCTTGCACCACATGTCCCAGGTGGGTCCAAGATCAACATCAGGGTAATAAAGTTAAAGTCCTGTCAGGTTTGAGTTGATTCAACGGATGGCATAAAGCCTCAATGTAGAGATGTGAGAAGATTGGAGATCAATGCATCGTGCCTGTTTGACATGTGTCAAGCTCGGTTAGCACAGGTTAGAGGCTGACAAGGATTTATCAGGGCCAGTTGTATGCCATGAGGATGACTATGGGACTATAATTTCTGAGTTATAACTATAGTTAAAAATTAGTTTAGTTGTTTTCGATCGGATGACTGGCGTATTACCTTAATGTGGAGATGATCAGGAATTAGTCTTTTAGGTATTGCACTTGAATGACACATGAAAGAATCAGATCCTGAGCCTAGGTAACTTAAAAATATCAACAACCGTGTTTTAAAGTTGAGAAGGTTTTTAATCTCATCCGTCCAAGTCATTTTCCCCGCCACCTATGACCATTGTAACCAGATTTCAAATTTTTAAATTTTTGTCTCACACGGTTTCATGGTGGTGGACTGACATTTTATCTCAGAGCTATAAATGAAATGATATGATCTTATGGGTTGAATTTGCACAGCTGTTGAATGATGAAAGGATTGAAGTATGACATGGCAAGATAAATTTATGTCCAGAGTTGACAGATGGGGTTAATAATCAGAGGGATAAATGCATATAGAGGTTCTTGGTCTTTTCTGTATTTATGTCCAACTATTCTCCACATCAAGGCTTGAAATTTATTGCACCTCAGGGAACTACACTCACTTCCATGGGCAAGGTCAATTGATTTCAGATCAGATTTGCACAAATTAAAGAGAGAGAGGGTTTTCAACTTGATCACAAAATTGAATGCTTACATTGATTGGTTGTAAACCCTAACCCTAAATGGCCTAAATCTTGTTGCATTCCTGTTACTATAAAGGAATATTCAAGACCATTTAGAAAGGGTTGGAGAAATGGGAGAAATATTGTAAGCATTAGGCTTGTATTTTGTTTCCAGTCTAGGATATAGCAGATGTTTTCAGATTGTATCAAAATAGAATATAAAGTTGTAAGATCTTTTGCATATTGTCCTATTTTGTAGGTCCTTTTCATGTTGTTGCAGAAACAAGATTTCATCATACTTAATATAAATCTTCTCCGATTTTAAGTCTCTCCTTTGTGCTATCTATTGAGTTGTAAGTTTTCTGGCTTACTATATGAGTTTGCTTATACATATGTGTATTCCATAAGTCTTTGATTTTAGATCAAATTAAATTTCTTTGGATATTACATTGATTCTATTGGATTATCTACTTAAGGATCTTGTAGTGTGTGATTTGAGAGACTTTATGTTTATTGCTTTGAGTCTATACCAAAAGGTTGTTTCAGTTTCAATATTGTATTTAGGAGTTTATCCAATAGATAAGGCATTGATCTAAATCAAGTATATTATTTGGAGGTATATGTCTAAGTGGTTTGGCTATATTTTGTCCCTAAAATTTAATCAAACTCATTACCAAAATTCTTTACTTTTACATTTTTTTTTATCCCACCATGGCAGTGGAGAGTCAATGAATGCTAGGTTGGAATTTAGTACTTAATTTCCATTTATCTATTGTTAAAATCCAAAAGTAAAAGGTATTGTAAAGATTTGAGTTTAGTTTGGATTAGGTGTACCCACCTTGGTTTTGCAGAGCCAAAAGTGCAGAGGGAAGTCTTATCCCTATAGTTGGTCCAGTTATCTTACCAAGCTTTCACACTTGGAGCTAACCACTCCTAATATCAGTCTTAAGATATATTGGTTTCTTCTCAAAGTGTAACAGTTTTAAACAGTAACAAAATGGTGACTCTGCTGGGAACAAATATGTAACAGTCTTGATAAAAATTTCAAAGAATCTCTGGTGTTCTACTATTTATATCATTTGACCCATCCGAGTCACCAACAAGAAGGCGAATCTACTGGGGAGGCCATTAAAGTTATAGAGTCATGTTCTACAAAGAAGATATTCCTCATGTTCTATAAAGTGAGTCAAGTCTATTATGTCTGTCATTGCAAAGTGTCTGAAAGTGTAAATTTCTTAAAGTAATACAAATACTATCTCACATATGGTGAGTGACGACTTTGAGTTCTCTGATTTGCACTAGTGTGCATGTTTTAAGAAAAGAATACAAAGAAGAGGTGGACTTGTAGTGAAGAGGAAACAAATGTTTGGAATCCTGTGACTATGAGCATAGTTAAGAGAGGATGTGTTGTAAGTTTCTGATTTAAAGAAGGCCAGAGTTGGGAAAACTTCTCAACTGATTCAAAATATTTTCCTCTGCAACGAGGTGGCAACTCTACCAAAGTATTGAAGGTGTTTTGGAGGTGCCATCAAATTAGTATTTTGCAGCTTCCACAACACATCCATGTATTTAATTATTAGAGCTATAAATGTTTCCTTGTTTAGTGGTCTAAGCACTAAGAGAAGGAAAAGGGTGTGAATGGAGGTTTACATGCTTCAAGTTTCAAGTTGCATTTGCAAAATCAGATTGAAGTATTGTATTAGTTAAAATGAATAAGGTTGATGAGGATCTTGCATTTTTAGACCAAGGCATCCAAGAGGATTACATATTTATGATAAGAATGAAGGTAGGAAGGAGAAAGGGTCTATCAATACCTTTATTTTATGAAAGGTTTTGTGATGCATATGATGAGCTTTCAAGGGGTGTTGAGTTTTCCGAGTCTACTTTTATTGGTTTTTTTTTGGAACTTTGTTTTCCTAAATCAACCCATTGGCCAAACTTCTTGAGGGAAGAACATTATGTGCATATCAGGATTGGATAAATAATGTTGCAGATCTTGAACCTAAAGATAATAATGAGGTTATACCTAGTAATGTTGTTATTGAGAATGATAGAACTTATGAAGGAGATGTGTCTGGTATGGCTGTTCTCTCTTATAATCATGGAAGTGATGCTCTTTCTCAGTATAAAGTAGAAGATTTGTGCAATCAGAAGGAGGAAAATGATTGGATAAGTGAAGATGTTGTTTCTGATTGCTTATCAGAGGAGGGTGAAGATGATGACAGTGGTTTACTTCATAGTGAACAAATTTTAGAGTTCTTGACTTGTGAATATCTCAGATATTCATGGAGGGATAACTTTGATTCCTTACACCCAACACATTGATTTTGATAGAGAATATGAGTCAGTAGGTTCTTATTTTGGCACGTGTGTTTCTGATTCTCCTTGTGCTTGTGCATTAATTTGCCACAACAAGATGGAATTTGATTTATCAGATTATGAAAACATCAGTGTCTTCTCAGTTTCAAGGGATGAAGATATTCCTGATATGATCTTGAGTACTGATTGGGATAGTTGTGTAGATTTTGAATCTTTTTCTAATTCTAAATCTTTCATTAAACCATTGAAGGATGGTCTTTCAGTTTCTCAAGTTATCCATGTTTATGATGAGTGTATTGATGTTCTCCCTCCCACCCACCAACATGATATTGGTTTGTATAATGTTGATACTTTGCAAGAGAATTCCTTAGATAATTTTGATAAGGATGTGAAAATGAGTGATGTGATGCAAGATGGATACTCCACTAAAGAGGAGAATAGATATCATGGCATGAAGCTTTATCAAGATGTTAGTGTTGAGCATTGTTCTTGTTCAAACATTGATATGTATCCTCTTGCAGAAAATGTATCCAATGATGATGACACCAGCAACCAAGAAGAATATAAGTGCTTTCTTTTTCAATTGAATGGTGACTCTCCGAGGTGTGGCATTAAGATAAAAAGTGACGAGGGTTGCATTTCTTATGATTTTTCTTTGTCTGATGAATGCAACATGCATATGCCACATGCTTTACATTTTCAACATATGTTTGATTTTCTTTCAAGCCCTATTCATGGATATGATGATATTTTTCTATATGATGAGCTGATGGAACATGGAGATGAATATGACCAGATAGATGAAAGAGAATGTTTTAGTTTGTTTCTAGAGAAGGGAGCAGAAAACTTTGTTTATGACAGGGGAAAACTAGATCAGGAAGTTGGTGATGGTTTTTGACTATCGAGATTGATTTGACCCATTCAGATCAGTAAATAAGGGGCATAAATAAGTTCTTTTCTACTACAAGTTTGTATATATTATTTCTATTTTTAGTTTTTGTTTTAGGTTAGGTTTCTTGTTTTGTAAGTTTTCTGCTTATCCCAGAAATATTGAATCCTTTCTATGCCTGCAAGAGGAATACATCCACAAATGGAGCCACCGTTAGCACTTGCAAAATTATGCTTGGTTTCATGTCTTCTTTCCATGCCTCTACAAATTTTTATGGCCTCTGGCTTAAAGCCCTAAGTCTTGTTGTGTAAACTTTTTTGGAAAAACCCTAAACCCTCATGACCTACTCTATTCTCTCATTACTTTTTTCCAAGCCACTTAGAATATTTTTAAGTCATGTGCACTTTTACCTTTGTTTTTTCACACAATATCTCAACAAAGATCGAATATTCCTTTTCCTTTCAAGATTATACGTGCATCGTTGATTTGTTCATGTCCATGTTCTAATCATGTGGTTGGAACTGAGTCGCTAGATCAATTTAAAGCTCAAGATTTTATTCAACAATTCAGTGAGGGCCATTGATTGAGTTCTTTCCTTGTCGTGATCATGTGGCTAGCATGTTATCTCGTGATGTAACCATGGTAAAGGCATGTATTTGGAGATTCAGAGATAGCTTTATCTAACTATTTGACCAGAGGCAAGATACGGTTTACTATTTTCTTTGTCGCCAAATCTTAAGATGGACTCAGGGTTAAGTTAATATTTTAGAGAATTAGTGAGGGCCATTGATCTTGTCATGCCCTTATTTTGATTGTGCGGTCTGCGCCGAATCTCCAGAAAAACCCTAGGGTTAAATTTCTATTCAACAACTTGGTGACTTAGTTTTCTCGCAATCTACAGATCTAACTAGGGTCATGCCAAGTCAATTTAAGTTTATTTGGAGATTCAGAGATAGGATTATCTATGAATCTCATGATGGAAGCTGAGTTAAGTTAAGTTCTCATGATTCAACATGAGATGTTGATGAAGAATATGATCAAGGGTTGTCTCATAATCTCAGAAATAAATAATAAAGTACAAGATGATTCACAGATTCAGTGCTGATCATTGATTGAGATCAAAATCTGTGGCTACCACGTGATCTCAGAATCAAACCTGAGTTAAGAGGTCTATTCAATGGCCCGGCGACTACATTATCTCCCAGTCTCATTATGAAACTTGAGTTTGAGATGATTCAAGTTAAAGTCATTCAGCGACTCAGGAGTAAGTCTTGCCGCTAAAACTCCAGATGTAACCAAGGATAAATTTAACTTGCCAAGGTTATGATTTTCCTTTAGTCATGCAATCTCTAGATGGGACCCTAAATCAAGTTAAGTTAAGATAGATTTTCCAAGATTAAATTAGAACCGTCACTATTGAGAAGAATCATAGGGCTTACACTTAATCTTCAAATGTAACCCAAGGTAAAGAATTTGAATAGTGATTTAGAGATTATGTTATCTCTGAATCTCCAGATAGACTCAGAGTCAAGAAAGATAACTCAAAGTCAAGTAAGGGTTTGTTGAGACAAAATCATGGCTGTTTATTGAGTATAAGATCTGTGGCTTACGCATAATCTCTGGAGAAAAGTCAAAGTCTTCTTTTCTTTTAGAGATCTGGCACTATCTGTAGATCTTTTTTAGATTGTGTGGTGTGCGCTTGATCTAAGAATGGAACTAGGGTTAGAGAAATCATTTGGAGACTTGGAAATACAAAGAAATTGACTGATCAGAGTTAAAGGCTAGTTATAAGACAAGTTCAGATCAGAGTTAGATCGGATGACAGGCGTGAAGGATTAAATGCAAAGATGAAGATAATTAATCATCAAGGAAATGTGCCTAATCAACACGTGTCTTTGCTGACGTCATGGTCCCAGGATTTTAAAAGCAATTAAAGAGATAGTAAGTTTATTTTTATCGTGTGGACAACACGAAGCCTTGAAGAAAAAGTGAATGAAATCTAGCCTTCAAGGCATTGTGCCCTTGCAACATGTGTCCTTCCAGGTTAAGTGGTCTACAATTTGTTAACCAAGGGTAAAGGTAATATGCAGACATGTTAGTTTAAATCTAACGGTAGGTGTAAAGCCTTAAACACAAAATGTAGTTTGATTAGCCATTGAGGCATTAGGCCCTTGCACTACATGTCCTAGGTGGGTCCAAGATCAATGTTAGGGTAATAAATTTAAAGTGTTGTTAGGTTTGAGTTGATCCAACGGATGGTGTAAAGCCTCAATGCAGAGATGTGAAAAGATTAGCGATCAATGCCTCACACCTATTTGACATGTGTCAAGCCCATTTAGCATAGGTTAGAGGTCGAGAAGGATTTCCAAAGGCTTGTTATACGCCATAAGGATGATGATGGGACCAAGATTTTCAAGTTATAACTAAAGTTAAAAATCAGTTTAGTTGATTCTGATCGAACGGTTGGTGCATTACCTTAATGCAGAGATGATCAAGAATTAATGTTTGAGGCATTGCACCTAAACGACACCTGGAAGAATTGTATCTTGAGCGTGGGTAACTTAAAAAGATCAACGGATGTGTTTTAAAGTTGAGAAGGTTTTTAATCTTAGCCGTCCAAGTCATTTTCTGCGCCACCTATGTTCGTTGTAACCAGATTTCAAATTTTTAAATTTTGGTCTTATAAGGTTTCATGGCGGTGGACTGATATTTTATCTCAGAGCTATAAATTAACTGATCTGATCTTATGGGTCAACTTTGCACAGCAGTTGAATGATGAAAGGATTGAAATATGATATGTGAAGATACATTTATGTCTAGAGTTGATAGATAGGGTTATTCATCAAAGGGATAAATTCATATAGAGGCACCTAGTCTTTTCTGCATTTATGTCCAGCTACTCTCCATGTCAAGGCTAGGAATTTATTGCACCTCAGGGAACTGTTCTCACTTCCATAGACTAGGTTAATTAATTTTAGATCAGATTTGCATAGATTGAAGAGAGATATAGGGTTTTAAACTTGATGAAGAATTGAATGCTTGCATTGATTGGTTGTAAAACCTAACCCTAAGTGGTATGAATCTTGTTGCATTCTTGTTACTATAATGGAATATTCAAGACCATTTAGAAAGGGTTGGAGAATTGGGAGAAATATTGTAAGCATTAGGCTTGTATTTTGTTTCCAGCCTAGGATATAGAAGATGTTTTCAGATTGTATCAAAATAGAATAGAAAGTTGTAAGATCTTTTGCATATTGTCCTATTTTGTAGTTCCTTGTCACATTGTTGCAGAAACAAGATTTCATCATACTTAATATAAATCTTCTCAAATTTTAAGTCTCTCCTTTGTGTTATCTATTGAGTTATAAAATTTTTGGCTTACTGTACGAGTCTTGCTTATACATATGTGTATTCTATAAGTCTTTATTTTAGATCAAATTAAAATGATTTGGATATTACATTGATTCTCTTGGATTATCTACTTTAGTGTCTTGTAGTTTTTGATTTGAGAGATTTTATGTTTATGGCTTTGAGTCTATACCAAAAGGTTGTTTCAGTTTCAATATTGTATTTAGGAGTTTACCCAATGGATAAGGCACTAATCTAAAGCAAGTATATTCTTTGGAGGTATATGTCTGAGTGGTTTGGCTATATTCTATCCCTAAAATTTAATCAAACTCATTACCAAAATTATTTACTTTTACAGTTGTTGTTATCCCACCATGGTAGTCTAGAGTCAATGAATGCTAGGTTGGCATTTAGTACTTACTTGCCATTTATCTGTTGTTCAAATCTAGAAGTAGAAGGTATTGTAAAGAGTTGAGTTTAATCAGGATTAGGCATACCTGCCTTGGTTTTGCAGAGCCATAAGTGCAAAGGGAAGTCTTGTCCCTATATTTGGTCCAGTTATCTTACTGAGCTTTCACACTTGGAGATAACCATTCCTAATATCAGTCTTAAGATATATTGGTTGCTTCTCAAAGCGTAATAGTTTTAAACACCAACAGAAGGGAGTGGCTCAAATTTTTTAGAGAGAAGCTGTAAGTACTATTGTTTATACTTTGAACCAGGTACAACTTAAGAAAGGTACAAACAAAACACCTTATGAGCTATGGTATAGTCATACTCCTAGTGTTAGTTACTTCAATTTCTTTGGAAGCAAATGTTACATAAAGAAGGATGATCAAGATGGTAAAGTTGATTCTAAGAGTGATGAAGCAATATTTCTTGGCTATTCTACTAGAAGTAAAGATTATAAATGTTTGAACAAGTTTACTAACAAGATGATTGAAAGTTAAAATGTTATAATTGATGAGTTATCTGAGAAAAATGAAGAAGATAATAAGAAGGAACCAGAAGACTATGACAGGTTTGTTTACATTAAATTGGTGGAGCTAGATACAGTACCACAAGTGACTAAAGTGATGAATGATGCACAAACGGTGAATGAAGATGAAGGTAAGCAAAGAACAGAACTAGTACTCCCAAGGTATGTGAGACTTAATCATACACAAGATCAGATTATTGGAGACAAGAATGTTTGAGTGTTTACAAGAAGCAAGGTAAGAGAAAGCACTTGTCTGCTATTTGAATTAGAACCCAAAATTGTTAAAGATTCTTTGGATAATGATGATTGGGTTATGGATATGAAAGAAGAATTGTAAAAAATAGAGAAGAATAAAAATTGGAATTTAGTACCCATACCTACTAACATGAATGTTATAGGTACTAAAAGGATTTTTAGGAATAAGTTGAATGAGGAAGGAGAAGTGATCAGAAACAAAGCATAGCTAGTTTGAAAAGGATATGCACAAGAAGAAGGACTAAACTTTGATGAAAATTTTGCACCTGTTGCTAGACTTGAAGTTGTAAGGATACTTTTAGCATATACTACCTATAAAGGATTTAAGGTATATCAAGTGGATGTAAAATATTCTTTTCTGAATGGTGTGATAGAAGAAGAAGTATACATTGAACAACTTGAAGGATTTGCAACTGATAAAGGTAAAGGCATGGTATGTAAATTGCATAAAGCATTGTATGGATTTAAGCAAGCTCCAAGAGCATGGTATGAAAGATTGCATGAATATCTTATTCATATCGGATTCAGAAGAACTAGTGACAATAATAATGTATGTCTAAAATCTGAAAGTGAAGACATAACATTGATTGATGAAATTTTTGTTGATGACATAATAGTTGGTGGAAATGAAGCATTGAGAAGGTCATCTGCAGAACAAATGATGAAGGCATTTGAAATGTATATGATAAGAGAGATCAAATTATTTATTGGAATTCAAGTACAATAAAAAAATAAAGGTATATACATAAGTCAATCAAAATATGTGAAGGAGATTCTAAAAACTTTTGGAATGGTAGATTCAAAACCAGTGGGAACACCTATGGTCATAGACTGTAAATTATCTAAAGAGGATTAATCAAAGAGGTAAATGAAACTCTGTATCAATCCATTATTGGTAAACTACAATATGTTGTGCACATTAGACCATATATTGCACACATTGTTGGTATTGTTGCAAGGTTTTCATTAAACCCAAAGGACTCACATTTGGTTGTAGTGAAGATGATCCTCAGATATCTCAAAGAAATTGAAGATGATGGCTTATGGTATGGTAAGGATGGAATTTTTTATTTGAATGTATTTATTGATTTAGATTGGGTAGGAAATGTTGATGATAGAAAAAGTACAAGTGGTGTAGCATTCTTTCTTTGTGAAATATTAGTCTCCTAGACTAGTAAGAAGAAAAATTGTATTTCTCTGTAACGTCCCGCCAGGGAATCCAAGAGAGATTAACCTAGAACATGATACTAAGTTTGATGAACAATTTTTTTCCTAAAGTTTACACAATAAGACATACATTAATGCAGAATAAATTACCATTTACTCACATAAACGAACATCGACATAGATTACAAGACTCAAGGGTTCCACGGCGTTGAATTACGTAAAAGTAAAACTCAACTAAACAATATAATAAAAGATTCCATTTAAATAGATGTAACAAATACAACTTACAATAATAATTACAATCCACATGGATAACCATGAAACCTACATAAACTCACATCCACTGCACATGTCGCATGGTATGTAGTAATCACTCTAACAATATAGTATAATATCCTGATTAGGTATCACATGCGATATGCTAATACAAGATTACAATATAATGAATGATAAGTACATAATCACCAATGAAGAATCATAAAGACCTCAACTTCATAAGAACCATCAAGCACTGGAACAAGAACATCAAATCTCATATGGTAAAGAATCACTACCACCCGTTTATGTGGAACTATAAAAGTCCACCCCATTGTGCTGAGGAGATAACAACATACCCCACTTAGATATCCAAAGCCAAAGAAGGAAGTAACCACTAAGAAAGGAGATCCTGATAGTTCTCTAACTCTAGGTGTACTACACATAATGATAAGTAAAACTCACCAATCTAGAGGCAACCGACACACGTAGGAAATCTAGACTCTGTATAGTAAGGTGTCATCATATACATCTAAACCTTAATTTTTTTCCTAGTAATCCCACTGGATCCCAAAACTCAAGTGACCATACACGATATCAATGACCTCTCAAATAGACAAAGTCACTAACTATGCCAGACACACACCCCTCAAGGTAGAAAACATCATCTCATCCTCCATCTTAGCCTATGATAGCGCTCAACCATGGGGAGGAAACACCCATCTTATTAATTCATTTTAAGATCTCTCAATTACATATTAAGTTTTCACTTATTAAGATTACTTACAATAAGCGATCCTAGTAGCCACTTGCGGGCCTTGACACTTATTGTAAGTCACCCCCTACTACACATCTAGGTAACCTACCCTAGGATCACAGATCCTACATAGATCTAGCATAGGTTCAAAACTAGGTGTACCCAATCCAGTTCCCCACACATAACATGAACGATCACAACAGATATACACACTCTCAGATAACATAATCAATATGGTTCAAATAGTCAGTTTAGGGTAATAATACAAAGCACGCACGCCACATCATAAATCATAAATGAAATTCACCCCCCAGCCTCTGTATTCATCCTAGGGCACTCTAAATCCCAGATACCCATAGCATAGAAAATAATCACTCATGGAAAGAAAACATCGATTACAGTATGCATAATCAACAATAATCCTCTATACATTGAATCTAGCAATAATGTAAACAAACTTCCAATTATAGAACATTAATAATCTAACAGACTATGGTTCAATAGTTTAATTGATCTACCCAAGTTAATTGATTTCCCTTTTCCACTCTAATAGTTTAAAATCGATAGTAACAACTATTAAAGAGCAAAAAGTATAAATATAATTTTCCTAATTAAAATCTATGACACAACTGGTAAAAATTTACCATAAAAGAATTATAAATGTGCCTACCTTAATCTCAATGTAATTAATTAACTCAATAAATTAAATCCAAATAAAATTTAAATTTAATTTAGAAATTATTAATAAAATTAAACCAACATACATACTACAACTTAACATATACAAGTTAAACTTAATTAATTTATATAAATTTTGATAAATATAATTGACTTGATTTAAAACAATAAATATTAAATTAATCACATTTAAAAAAAAACTTTTAAAAAGCAAAAAAAAAAACATATTTTAAATATTTTAAAAAACACATAAAGTGTTTTGGGGGAGGCGGGCCCCACCTCCCGTGATTGTCCCAAGGTAGCTGACTACCTTAGGGTTGGCCGCGCTGTCATAAGGCAGCGCGGCCCCCCCCCTTTGGCAACTTACTTTCGTAGCACCAGTGCCACCGCGGACTGGCCATCCATACTGCCGGCGCAGATCCCACGCGGGGTGTGTTGGGTCAACCCACCCCCCAAACTCATTTATTTATTTTTTTATATAATTTATTTTTTCAAATGAAATACTAAAACACGTTTTTTCTAATTTTTTTTTTTTAAATAGCTTTTTTTAAAAAATTTTTGAAAACGGAAATAAATGAATTCTTTTTCCCATTCATATTTTTTTTTGTCCTTTTCCCATTATGTCTTTTTTGGGAATGATTTTTTTTTTACTGATGAATATTTTTGATTGTATTTTTTTTTCCAGAGAGTTATTTTTTTGAATCAATTTAATTTTTTCAAAGGAAGTATTTTCTAAAGGACATTTATTTTTCCTCCACTATAGTTTCTACTATAGCCCAATTGATTTTTCTAATTTTAAGGTCTTCCATAGGGTATTTTTCCACAAAATTTTAACAACATAACCCTACTATGCCAAGTAATATTTTTTTCCTAAAAATAATATATCTAGGGTTTTAAAAACACCCAATTTGACAAAAACACCAAATAGATCCTAATAAAGGAAATGAAATTATCGAGCACAAAGGAAGACATATTTTCAACAAGAAATGAAATTAACAAAGGGTTTTTCAAACCGTACCTTAAATTCCACCACAAATTTGACAACGAAACCTTTTGAGAAATGAAGAATCCCGAAGCCCTCCAAACTCGAATCTGACAATAGATCCAGAACCACGAAGCCTCAAGAGAAAGGATATCCTCAATTCTTCCAATCCTCCAACAACAATAATATCACAAAATAGCAAGAACACAAAAATGCTCAATACAAAATTTCTCGTCCAAAATCCTTCTTCTTCTCCCAAAAACCTGTTATGATCAAATGAGAAGATAACTCCCCTAAAGAGATTCAACTTCCACCTTTCGTGCAATCCCAAAATAGACACTCCACTAAACCTAGTTAACTCAACTTCCAAAATTGAAAGAAAATCATAATTATTAATTAACAATATCTATTAATTGTGCAACTCAACTTTGACTCTTTAAAACAACTTGCATTTTAAATTCAAACTCCAATTTCAATAATTACAATGCACAAGTAATTAATTAAATAATATATTAAATATTTAAAACACAATTTTATCCATGTAATTAAATATTTAATTATTTAATAAAGCATAAAAACTAAAATAACTCTAATTTCAATTAAATATTTAATTAGATCCAAATATTCAAATATTTGAACTTTAATTAATTTTCTCAATTAAACATAGGTATTTAATTAATTTCAATTAATTAAATACCCTATATTTAAAAATTAATTCCAACAATAATCAATTCATTAAATAACATGATAATTCACACAATATCAACACACTCAACTGAAATCAACCAAAATAACCTCAAACACACACAAGGATGGGATCCATGAATTCACGTCAACTTGAAAAATTTGGGTAGGGTAGACAAACTAATACTCGTCCAATCTTAGGACAATAGGCTTAGGGTAGGGTTTTGGGTCTGTATGTTAACTCCCCTCTTTACTATTGAGATGAATATATATGGGCATGCTCACTCCTACCAATTCAAGGAAGATGATGCACTGTACTTGCAATCCTGACATCAAAAGAACAAGCATATACATCCAATATAATATCACAAACAGTGATAGGGATCGGTCAAACATGTGGATCCCACAATGAGAGTAAGTTTGTCCCCATCCTCTACCACAACAAACACGTCAACAAGTACATCAACACATATGCTAACCATACACATGCAGTATGGGGTAAGTAACATCATAACACTAAAATCAACATATAATATCTCATCATGGTAATATCATCATCTATCTATGCATCACATGATAAACATATAAACATCATGATCCAAAATCACCAACCACTGAAATAATAAATGCTCACATGAAATGTAGCCTAACAGAATCCAGAAAATCAATTGAAATAATAACCTAAAAGAGTACGACATAAAAAACTAAAAGAAACTATGGGTGGGTATCACATCCACCCCCTAGGATTAGGCTTACTCCTGGAAGCCTATAAAAAAATGGGGATATAAATCTCGTAGTCTCGCTGCATCCTCCCAAGTCACTAATGACTCATCATTTGGGTCCCATTGGACCCTTACCTACTTGATGGTGCAACCCCTGAGGGTCAAACCCCATTGCTGAAGTATACAAATTGGATCCAAAGCTAGTTGACTATCTGTCCTCTACCTGTAAAGCATTCCAATCAAGAACATGCAATATATCTGGAATATAGCGTCTAAGAATAGAAACATGGAAAACATCATGAACGTGAGATATGCTAGGTGGCAAAGCAAGATGGTAAGCCAGTGGTCATATCCTCTCTAGGATTGCAAATGGCCCAAAAAAATGAGGTACCAACTTCAAACCCTTTCCATAATGGATTAGACTCTTCCATGGGCACACTCTCAAGAATACTCTATCTCCAACTGCAAACTGTCTATCCACCCTTTGAGCATTTGCATACATCTTTTGTTTATCATGTGCAGTGATCAAATGCTCACAAATACACACTACCTACTGCTCCATGTCTCGAAGCATCTCTAGACCAAGAAGAATACGGTCCTCCAATATATCCCAACTCAAAGGTGTATGAAAAGGATGACCATACAAAGCATGGAAAGGTGACATGCCAATAGAGTTGTGATAACCATTATTATATGCAAACTCGACTAGATATAAATAGTCCTCCCAATGAGTTTGTCTATCCGTGACATACATCCTCAACATATCCTCAAGAACCTGATTAACCCACTCTGTCATTCCATCGGTCTTAGGATGGTACGTCAAACTAAAATTCAGCTGGGCACCAAGATCATGCTACAATGAGGTCCAAAATGTAGAAGTAAATACAGGATCTCGATCCGAGATGATCCTGCAAGGAATGCCATGTAGTCTCACAATATCCTGCATGAAGACTCTAGCTACATAAGCCACTGTACAAGATGACCTCATAGGGGAGAAGTGTTCCACCTTGGTCAACTGATCAATAGTCACCATGATAGCATCATGTCTATGAGGGGTCAAAGGAAAAACAATAATGAAATGCATCAAAATGATATCCCACTTCCAAGATGGAATGAGATTTGGACGTAAAATCCCTTCTGGATGTTGATATTCTACCTTAATCTTTTGACACTCTAAGAATCTAGCCACAAAATAAGCAATGTCACGCATCATACCAGACCAATGGTAAAGCTGTCAAAGTTCTGTGTGCATCTTCTTGACACCAGGAGGTGCCAAGTAAGGTGCACAATCAGCCTCAGATAATACTAATATACATAGATCATCTAAAGGTGGTACATAGATCCAGCTTGTGTGATGCAATAGACCATCTAAATCCATAAAAAATCCTAAGAACCAACCCTCCAAAGGTCTACCAGACTCAATCTCTGACTTAACCTCCTGATACAAAGTATCTCTAGGAAGCGCTTGGAGAATCCTACTACAAAAATCCACACTGAGAGTCAATGTTGAAATAGCCTATCGCTGATGACTCAAAGTATCAGCTACCACATTCTCCTTTCCCCAAATATACTTAATCTCAAATTCATAGTCACAAAGGAACTCCATCCACCTTCTCTGTCTAGCATTCAGATTAGGCTGAGTAAAGATGTACTGTAAACTTCGATGATCACTGTGAAGCTCAAATTGATGTCCCAATAAGAAATTTCTCCATCAGACCAATGCATGTATAACTGTGGCTAACTCAAGATCATGTGTAGGGTAGTTGAAATCATGATAATTGAGTTTCTCATATGCAATCAACCGTCCATCTTGTATAAGGAGTGCTCCAATCCCCTCTAATGACGCATCAACACATACCACAAAATCACCCACTAGATCAGGTACCGCCAGGATAGGTGCACTAATCAAACACCCCTTCAGGTTATAAAAAGCCTCCTCACACTTCTCTGTCCAAACAAATTTCTTCCCTTTTCACTGAAGAGAAGTGATAGGATGTGCAACTCTAGAGAAGTTCTTAATGAACCTGCAGTAGTATCCAGCTAGACCCATGAAGCTACGAAGCTCAGACACATTAGTGGGTGCTGTTTACTCCACAATATCCTATATCTTTGAAGGATCTACTGAGATACCTTCTCCAAAAATCACATGTCCTAGATATTGAACCTCCAACTGAAAGAAATCACACTTTGCTACATTGGCATATAGCTGATTGTCTCTCAGGCACTGCAATACCTATCGAAGATGTCCTTCATGCTCTTTTATGGATTTATAATATATCAATATGTCATCCAAGAAGACAAGAAAAAAGTGATCTAGATACTTATGAAAGACTCCATTCATCAAGGTCATGAATATAGATGGAGCATTCATCAAACCAAAAGGAACAACTATAAAATCATAGTGTCCATAGCGAGTGCATAATGCAGTCTTGTAGATATCTGCATCCTAAATACGCAACTGATGGTACCCTAATTTGAGATCAATCTTAGAGAACACCTTAGCTCCCTTAATCTGATAAAAAAGGTCATTAATACATGGCAACAGATACCTGTTCTTGATTGTTACCTTGTTCAAATGTCTATAGTCAATGCACAAGCATAATGATCCATCCTTCTTCTTAATGAAGAGGACAGGTGCTCCCCAAGGAGAAACACTAGGGAGAATACTTCCCTTTTCCAAAAACTCCTCCAACTACAACTTCAACTCACTCAATTCATGAGTAGTCATTCGATAAGGAGCTCTAGAAATAGGTTCTTCTCCTAAAATAAGCTCAATGCAAAAGTCTATGTCACACCTTGGTGGCATACCTATAATCTCACTAGGAAAGACATCTATGAACTCCTACAAAATAGGATAATAAAGTGTCTTGAATTCACTCTCCACTTCGTCTAACTCATTCATAGTCATTGCTAACACTTGACAACCCTTTCAAAAACTCTTCTTAAGTTGCATCGCATAAATCATACGAAGAGATATGGGATGTGGAATCCCAATAATCTTGAAATCCCTACCCACATCATCCTTACATTAGATGGTCTTCCATTTGGAATCAATGTTATCCCCATGAGCTCCCAATCAATCCATTCCCAATACAACCCCATATGATCCCAAAGGATTCGCATGAAGATCAACTGAGGTAATGAATTTACCTAAGTTCAGCTCACACTTACTGTCCAAAGAATCTGTGGCTACTTTAGCCCCTGAAGCTAACTCTACTTGCCATCCTACATCATGCTTTGCAGCAACTATCCCGCATCGCTCAACTAAGAAAGGAGATATAAATGAATATGTAGCTCTAGAATCAAATAAGACAGAGATAGAAATACCTTGTATGGCACCTGAAGTCTCTACCATAGTACCCTGATGCTCTTCTTGATTGTGATCCAAAGCCGCAAACACTCTATAAGAGCATCCTGTATCTCCCACTATAGGCTCTGATGCTGCTAGCCTCTGTACTAAATACTGAGGTGCTCACTAAGGAAAATTAATTTCAATATGGCCAAACTGACCACATATGAAGCATCCTATCCCTCTGCTATTGCCTCTCCCAGTGGAGGGTGCACTCGACTACTGAAAGATACCTCTGATAGAACTAGGCTATGCACTCTATACCAGATGATTGGACTAATTACGCCTGAAGTTATTTCCATTACAAAAGCTCTTACCGCTCTTAGTAGATGGAGTAGCCTTCTTCTACTACTACTGATTCTAATTCTGATTACCTCTATAGAAGTTAGGTAACTTCTTGAATTTTCCATTGCTTCGTGACTGGTTACCTCTGTATCCTGATCCTGATGCACCACCTGATTGAGCACCATGCCAAACTCCATGTCCCAAGGCCAAATTAGCCTCTACAAGAGTGGCCTTAATAAACAAAACCCTTAGGGTTGTAGGCTCAATGAGCTTAACTTCCCCAACTATGCGGGCATTAAGCCCTCTAACAAAATGTTGTATTATCAAGGCTGAATCCTGTCTGTGGCCTGCATACTATTTGAGCTCAAAGAATTGACACTTGTACTCCTCAACTGTCAGAGTCAACTGCCTCAAATTGTGGAAGTCATCATCCCATTTCTATCTCCACTAATCTGAGATGAAATGATCTCAAAAGTGCTCAAGAAATAATCCCCAAGTCACTGTGTCCATTTGAATCCCCAACTTTTCCTCTTCGATATTCCACCATACAACTGCAAAATGAAAAAGCTGCATCACAACATACCTCACTTTAGTATTTCTACTAAAGGGATGCATGGAAAATCTCCTCTCCAAGTCTATAAGCCATGTCTCAGCCTTAGATCCAAATCCCTTCCCATCAAAGGGATTAGGTCATCCTCTCATCAGGTCCCTCATGTGGTTTTCAGCCACAACATTAGGGTCCACTGTAATGGTCCTCCTTAGAGGACTCCTAGACCTCTCTCTCTCCCTTTCCTCTCTATGAGAGTGATGGGAATAATCCCAATCAAATTTTACCTGCTCAGGAAGATGATTCAAAATCTCATGCAATAACTATTTGGTGCCAAGTTCCTGAGACTCCTCCTGACATTCCTCACTATGCCCATCTCTATACTGTTGCTGACCACTGTCTTGTTTAACATTCATGGAGGAGCTATGTTGACTTCCTCTCTAATGAATACTAGAGTGACCTCTCCCACAACCTCTAATATCTCTACTTTCAGGCACGATTCCTAAAACAACCAGAGATTCATACACTACTCACAACATAGCTTGAAATAAAAACTAAGGATAAGAATATCATAAAGCAATAAATCTGAAAACAATGATGTTTTTATGTCTATGTTTTAGTTTCAAGTTAAAGCTATACAAGAACTAATGGGCATACAATTCCTAGAGTTCCGAGTGTAGAAACTAGGGCTCTGATACCAAGTGTAACACCCCACCAAGGAACCCAAGAGAGATTAACCTAGAACATGATACTAAGTCCAAAATACTGCTGCTCGGCCAACACTATGTTATTCCACTCGGTCATCACTATTTTCCTCAGTAATTTACTGGTGCTCAATCGATACTAAGAAATTATGCTCGGCATACACTGGTTCTCGGTTGACACAAACTTCACTCGGCATATACTGTTCCCAGTAAACTGACATCTTGACTTACTATAATGGATAAACAACACATTACTTTGCCAATGTGCCAACTGATCAAGTACCCTTGTAATTTCTCATAACTCATCCATTTCACTCGATCTTCTTGTTATCCTTTCCTTCAAATCTTCTTCAACAATCAATAGATATGGTACTCAAACATATAGCAATAGTCTCACCAGTTAAGGTTTGACATCAATGAAAAAACAACAATTGTTTACATTGTAGCTTTCCAAAAATAAACATCATGTTCCAAAATCACCAACCACTGAAATAATAAATGCTCACATGAAATGTATCCTAACAAAATCTAGAAAATCAATTGAAATAACAGCCTAAAAGAGTAGGAAATCATAAACTAAAAGCAACTATGGGTGGGTATCACATTCTCAATCTATTGCAGAAGAAGGTAATGTTGCTGCTCTTAATTATCAGCAAGACATATTGATAAAAAATATTCTTGAGGGAATTAATGAGAAGGTCACATAACCAATTGTTATCTATTGTGATAACACTAGTGCAATAAATATTTCTAAGAGTCCAGTGATGCACTCAAAGACAAAACACATTGTAATAAAATATCATTTTCTAAGAGAGATGGTATAAGAGGAGGTAAGGCTTGACTATGTGTCTACTAAAGAAAAAGCTGCTAATATATTCACCAAGCCACTACCAAAGGATAGTTTTGAATATCTTAGAGGTAGATTAGGGGTTATTCGCCTATCTAAAGTTAAGTAGAGGATGATGTTGATTGCATCAATTCATATGTGTTTATGAGAAAATCATATGTATAAATTGATGTAGTGGTGGAAAAATCCATGAGAGATAAGTCTAAATTTTGATGATGAAATGGAGTGATGAGGAATGAAAAACCAAGATTCAGTAAAGTGTACTTAGAGATGCCTGAATGTTTTGATAACTTTGGCATTTCTGTCAAAGGGGGCAAATATGTATGTACTTTTGACAGGGGGAGAATATGTATTTCATTTATACAGATGGAGAATATGATGCAAGCAAGAGAAGAACAAAATTGATGAAGATGAAATGGGGAGTATATGAAGATGATGAATCGGTATGATCAGAAGTAAAGACAAAAGTGGAAACATTTTTTTATATCAGAAGATGAGAAGATATGAGTGTTGATGAAGTTAATGAGAGACACAGTGTTTCCATCAATGCCAAAGGGGGAGATTGTTAGCATAACTGATGTAGTGATGCTAAGTGTTGCATTGATGAAGATTGGTATAGATTTGATGACAGGTGAATCCATTATTTGATTGTCATTGATGTTAACTAAGTGACTTAGTGTTTTCAATATGTTACCTGATATTGTGTAAGTGAATAATGAGTTGCAATATGTTTCTGAACTTTCTGTTCTAATGGAAGGTTATGTCATGTGCGGTGATGTTAAATTTTCCATCGCGACTCTTGATATGGAGAACTAAGTTGGCTATGTTTTATTGGACTCAAACTAGGTAATTACTAAAATAGTCAGTGATAAAAGTAAGTGTTTTGATTTTTATTTATGATCGGTAAAATATTTGATGGATATTGTATAGTATATGATTGTAAACAATGTCAAGATACTATATGTACAAGCATGTATCATAATGTTAATCGGTGATACTAGTTTAATTGAATGGAAACAATGTTAACAAAATGAACAAGTAAATAAAATAGAGTTCTTGATTAGGCTATGAAGATTTGTAGACCGGTGATGGGATTTGATGTGGCAAAAGGATCGGTGATTATTTTGAATTGCAGAAGGATTTAGTGTCTAAAAAAGTGAAAGAATCACGTGAGATCAAGCCAATGAAGAGTATACAATATGTTGATGTATTTCAAAGCTTAAAAGGATTTGATTGTGCAAAGGTAGTGTAGTTTTCATAGATCATTTTATCTATTGCTTTCTAATCATTTTAACAATGAAATCCCTTAATAGGATGGATCCTAATAGATCTTTATTATAAATCCTCTAACAAGATGACACATTAGATTGTGTTTTAATTCCTCTAACAAGGCTGATACTAACAAGGAAAAGATCCTAATAGGTCTTAGGAAAATCTCTTAATCGGGTAACACCTAATAGTGTTTTGTAAACCTTTAATAGGGTAAGTTCCTAACAGGGCGCATTCTAGAAGAGTACAAATTTTGTGGGTATCATCTCACAACGTGTTTTTTCCCAGTTGGGTTTCCATGAGATAAATATGATGTTTACATTGCGTGGTTGATTACTTTTGGATGTATGCATTGAAATTTTAAATTATATTAGATGATATTGAATGTTTTGGTGCATAGAGTTTAAAGAAGTTGAATTGGTGAATTTGTGCATTACTGATTCACCCTTACCCTCTCACTAATCAGACCTAAATTAAAATATACTTCATAGTTTGTAAGTTTATTTTATGGTTAATTGAAGGTATAAATAGAAGTCTAAACATTTTATGAACACTGATTCACCACCCCCTCAGTACCTATTATTTTCAATAAAAAAATCAAATCATCAATCTTTGGAAAAGGAAACCGATACTTAATTGTTTCAATTGATGGCTCTAGAATCGATACACATCCTCCATTGTCCATCTTTCTTAGGTTATAACACTACATGCACTGGACATAGACTTATACTTCCTCTGATAAATCCTTGCTACAAAAAATCTTGCACTTTCCTATTGAGTTCTTCATTCTCTGCCAGTGTCATCCTATAAGCTTCTTTGTTAGGAAAAATGCTACATACAATGGATAATACTCCTCACAGGTGGTAATCCATTAGGGAAATTATCTGATATGATGTATGCATACTCATTCAACAATCCAGTGACTTCTTTTAGGTGTTTGTCTCCTGATACAATCTCCTTATACTTCTTGGGTACTATAGAAAAACAAACATTATCATTCCTCAGGCCATCCAAGAATTTTTTTTATCCACTAAAGAAATCCTTGAACTAGTACATACTCCACTCTTAAGGGATTCCTCTATAGGAAATTTTTTTTCCTTCATTCCATTAGTAAAAATGGTGTATATATTCTTCCTACCATCATGTATAGATTATCTATTTTACTGCCAGGGTCTACCCAACAAGACATGACCCACATCCATAGACATAATATCACACAAAACCTCATCATAATACTTCCAAATCTTGAATTTAACTAGGCATTATTCACTTAAAAGTACCCTGTGTTTATCTTTTATCCATGTAATCTGATAAGGTTTAGGATGTTTCAATCTCTGCAACTTTAGTTTATCAACCAACTCCTCCAAAGAAAGATTATTAGAACTTCCACTATCTATGACAATATTGCACACCTTTTTTTGTACCTTACACTTGATCTTGAATAAATTCTTCCTCTGTACCATTTCTCCATTTTTTTTTCTCTTTGATGCATGATTCTCTGAGTGATCAAGGTTGCTCCATCCTTTGCTTGATTGTTGTTTACTGATCCAAAGGAATCCTCATCTGCAAATTCTGTTCACCTACTTCTCTTTGTCTTCTTATCAGAGTTTCCTTATTTTCAGTCAAAGGCTCGGTGTCCCATTTTTCTATATTTGAAGCAATTGCCACTGAAATTCTTATTATCACCACTATTTTCCCTTCACTACGATAGGAAATCCTATAATTTATCCTATAATGATCATTATCCTTAGTTTCTAACTCATTTTTGCCCTGATCTATATAAGATCTACTTCCTCCAACATTGTTATTGGATCAACCTCTCTGAAATCTTCCTCCTCTACCTCTTTTTCTTTGCTCATGCCTTTGGTTCAAAAAATTTTCAGCCTTCAAGGCCCACTTGTAAGCTTCTTCCACACTCTTGATCTATAAAAGACTAATTTCATCTTGTATTGACACCCTTAAACCATTAAGGTAGCAAGAAAATTTGTCAACTTCATCATCTATATGACCAGATCTAATATTCATCTTGTAAAAATCCTCAGTATAACTCTGAACACTTAAGTCTCTCTACTTCAAGTTGTGCAACTTATGAAATAGTCTTACTTGGTAATCCTTAGTAAATAAATTAGCCTTTAGTTTATTTACCATTCTATCCCAAGATTTGATCTTGTCTTTACCCCTTCTCTGCCAATCTGTTTGTGAATTTTCCCACCATAGGGATGCATGTCCTTTTAACTTAGTGTATACGTATTTTACCTTCTTCTCCTCACTAGTTTCTTCAAGATCAAATTATGTTTCCATCTCCATGATCCAATCTATCAATTCACCAGAATTTAGGTTACCATGATAGTCAAATGGATTAAAATGAGGTTTTTTGTTTACATTAGTCAAGGCTCAGATGAACCTCTGCTCTTCTTGATTCAACTTTGGTTGTACCTCATTTTTCTCTCCTTTTACTGCTTGATTATGGTTTTTTTCATCTCCTTCTTCATCACTTGCATATTCTATATGTTTTCCTCTCCTTTGATAAATATCCAATTCTTCCAATCTTGTAGAAATTTTGCTCAAAACATCCAAGACAACAGGATCTACATTCCTTGCTCCACATCTAGCATTTCTCCTAGTCATCTTCACAACCTTCAGCATATATAGGTTGGATCCTTTCTTATGCCACGTCACAAGAAAAAAATAGGTTGCATAACCTTGCTCTGATACCACCTAAAATAGTCAAAGAATAGAGGGAGCTCAAAGAGATCTATTTGATCCTTGTAGCATGAGTTAAACAATATAAAAAATAGGAAAGAACCTATAGATATGAAAGATCAACTTTCTTTTATTATCAAGAAATCATATCCAATGGATCTACAACATGCAGTCATACATGCCAGGCGTACATGCCTGATTACAATCAGAAACCCTTAAAAAATATTAGCTAAAGCTACTACTAGATAATCTTATGAAATATTCCCCTTTAGGACAAATCCATAAGCTTATAAATCCTTCACAAACCTCAGGTCGACCTAGAAATATTACATTTCCCAATGATAGAGAAAATGTAATACAACAATAGGTCAGGACCCCAATCATCGAGATCTATTTTTAATTAAATAAATATGAATTTTTATCCCTCAAGTAGGTTGACCATCATTGAGAAATGAATCGTTAAGCTTCACCGATCGGGAGAACCTTTGCAAGATTAGAAAAAATGAAGACTGGCCAGAAACATGAAGAACATGATAGTCTTGCCAAGAATATTCAAGATCTCATGCGAGAAGTAACCAAATGAAGCGTGGAGATAGGGAAGTGTTTAATATGATGCCTATAACATGTTGTAAGGATCACAATGACCAAAAATGTGCACAGAACGGTCACAAAAGAAATTACCAAGACTGATCAAATAGGAAAACATGAAAATAAATATTTTTGGTTGATGTAAGATTTCCAAGATCCCAAGATGCTCCTGCATCAGTGGGGTAAGATAAGTGGTAGGAATCAGGGTTTTTATCATAACTACCTATAGCAATGGTGAATAGAGAAAAAATATCAGGACTCCTAGCCTGATATTATTGGTAGGGAGATAGAAAGTATGTATTTTCATGAAAAGGAGGGGGGACATATTGTTGTCTGTAATATCCCTCCATTTTAACACATAGGGGAAGGGGAAGGATTTACAAGGGAAAAGAGCGTGTAAAACTAGGAACTTCACTCATATCATCAAAAAATATCCCAAATAGGTCTATAGAGTCATTTGGTGCTTAGGATCTGCCTCTTGCAAGATGAAAATACTGAAGAAGGTGTATGCACCCTAAAATGGTTGCCTAGACTTTGGGCCCCATTTATCAATTTATCAATTTCCTGAATCAATGGTTTGCAACATTTTCATTCAAATCAATTTCCTTGATCAAATCATAATTAATTCAATTATTTTAATATTTCCTAAGGTTTGATCATTTTTATTTAATTAAAAGATTTAATCTCTCTTTTAATTAAATTCATCTTATTTAATTAAATTAAATATTTAATTAAATTAAATTCCTCCCATTTAATTAAATAAAATTCTTCTAATTTATTTAATTATAAAGAAAACCCCTCTTTTAATTAAATAAATAAAAATCCCCACTTAAAGCACTTTATTTGATGAA
>MU226793.1:6157025-6184788 GCA_018584345.1 Thuja plicata
ATATATGGCTATTTAATAATTAAATATTAATTAAATGCCTATATTTAATTAATTGATTTAATTATTAAGTCTTGATTAAAATAATTGAGATTTAATAAATATTAAATTTAATTAATTGTAATTAATTATGCATATTTGAATTATTGAATATCATCTTAAGTTGCATGGTTAATTGATTTATTTAATTGAAATAATATCTCATGCATTTTCAATTTAACACTTTGCTTTTATATTATAAAGTTGAGTTCCTGTTGCGTGCTTTAAGTGGAATTGAAAATAAAGGAATTATCTTGATTAATAATTAGATAATTTATTTTCCCTTTAGGGTTTTCACTTTTTGAAAACCTAATTGCTTGGATTATCTATATCTTTGGATTGGAGGCCTTTTTGAAGGTTGTTCAATCAGGGAGAAGGAGAAATCAGGTGATTGGGATTTTGAGGAGGTTAGCTTGGATTTGGAATTCATCTTGCTTGGATTTGTGGGTTTGATCATCTCTTCGGTTACTAAGGTAGGATCTTGAGCTTTTCAATTCTAGTTTTCAGATCTCTGTCTTCTATGCATCTGAAAACTAGGATCCTTTGCTTGATCTTCTCTGTTTGTGTATTTGGTGATTTCATTAATTAAAATGAAGAAAAATGTGTTCCTAGATTAATTTTGTGTCTCAACTTATGTTTGCATGTCAGATCTGTGCTTGCGGGCATAAAGGGTTTCAATTTATTCCTTTGGGTGCAAATGGGTATTGAGAGTTTTTCAATTGGAATGAATCTGTCTTCAAATTTTTCCTTAGGGTTTTGATTTGTTAAAAATGTCTTCTTTGATTGGGATTGCTGAATAAATCCTTTGAACCCTCAGATCTGTGAGAAAATCACCATAGAAAGAAGGTACCCCGCCTTACTAGGTCCTTGGCTGTATTCAAGGTCCAGATCTGCAAGGAAATCATGATAATGAGGTTATTTGCATGTTTGAGTAAAGAGAGCCCTCCTTGTTGTTTTCAGATTTGCATGCTTAGGTAATAGTGATTTGAAATTAAGATTATCATTAGATTAATAGTCTATCTTGTTTGTATCATCTTGCATGTTGAAAGGAAAATAGATCCCTATTTTTGCTCGATCATTGATCTATTGGATAAAAGAAAGGTTCCCTTTTATTAGAATAAATATATATTTCATCCATTGGTTAGGGGAGACAATATGAGTTAATTATCACTAAAGAAATTTAAAAAAAATAAAATATACACCTTGCTGTAAAAAAAATATAGACTGGTGTGATTTTAGTTTTTTAGTTTTAAATTAAATAAAATATAAAAAAAATATATAACAAGGGGTTTATATTATTAAGAAAGGCTTTTAAAAAAAAATTTAATTAAAAAAAATTAGAGTGGTGGTGGGGGCCACCACATCCCCCATCACCGTGGTTGTTTCTCCCCCCGCGGGTACCCACTGTTGTGGCAGTGGGCCCGCAGGGCCTGCGGTCACCACTGCCGAGGCAGTGGCCCGCAGCGCCTCTGCGGTGACCCAATGCACAAGGCAGTGGGGCCGCAAGGCTTGTGCAGCCCGTCCCTTTACGGGACAGTGGGTGGGGCCGAGACCCCCCCACTTGTAATATTTAATTTGTTTTTTTTATATTTGTTTTAAAATTCGTAAAAATAGTTATTATTAAATTATAATTTATTTAATTTGTTTTAAAGTTAGTTTTAATTTAGTTTATTAAATTTATTTTGTTAATTTAGTTTTAATTATTATATATTATGTAAAGAGTGTTTTTTTTAATAGTATTATTTAATGTGGTCATTATTGTTAATTAAGAAGGGTTTTTTTTTATTAGACATTTTAATAATTAAATTTATTTATAGTATTATTATTTAATCATTTATATTAAAATATTAATTGGATATTAATGTTTGTATATATGAAGAGATTTTAGTTTTATTGGGGTAATTACCTTAATGGGTGTTTTAAAACACATGGTGTAATTATAGTGTTATTTTAGTAATTATTTAAATAGGATAATTTATACATGTGGGTTTATAAATTAACCTATACGAGCTTTAATTACATTCTTTTGGAGATTGAATTATATTTGTTAGTAATTTTAAAAGATAAACGAATTTGCATAATCGAGGTTATAAATTTGTTTATCGTTTGATTCTGAATTAGTTCCTTCTGTAGGTGTATGTAATATGCTATGATGTATTTTGAGGTTGTTTATTGAAGTGAAGTGCATTTATGTTCTTGTATGGGAACTTTATCATTTTGGGCATCTGTTAGGGTTTTGGGGCTTGATTCGGCATGGTGTTGTGCAATGGGTTTCTAGTGAATGTGTCTTTTATGTTATGTTGGTTCATTCATCTTTCTGAACCAATTTTCTTATGAACTCAGGATATGTGATCCTTTGAGATTGTCTCATATTGTTATGGTTAGTGAGAACCAGTAGGTCCTATATGGGTAGGAACCAATGTATGAGTCATGAGATTATTTATGACCTTGAGCTTAGGGGATGGTTAGTTAGGTGCATCTTAGGGGAGTGGCTTACAATAGGATTCTGGGGCCCAAAGAGGCTAGTCCAAGGTGACCTATTGTAAGTTTTTTAATAAGTGATAACTTAATAATAAAACTTGGGGTTAACATTAAATACAAGATTAGTTAGCATGTTGAGCGTCTGGGGTCCAGAGTGACCAGACCAGGGTAAACTCAACTAGATGATGCTTGAGGGTCCGGGGTCCATAGAGACCAGTCTTGGGTAAGTCAAGTATATGACCATATGATGACACTCCCATAGCCTGTAGCCTAAGTCTCCTCCATAGGTCCTGTTGTGCCTTTTATGGTTGTTTATGACATTTGGTGTTTTGGATTCAATATTTGGTTATGGTGATGTTTTGGATATCTTATGTATGTTATTTTTATCTTTGGATGATGTACCTTGTATGATCTTGGTTTTTCAGCTGTCTTGATCTTTCCATCCTTGTCCTTTTGCTTTAGTCTTTCTCGTTGTGATCAGAAAGCTTCTAGGACCTTCCTATGTGTTAATTTATGATGGCTTGTATGCCCTTGATTGTCTTCATGTTGTATACCCATGTGTGTGGGCCTGTTATTATCTCCTCAGCATGGTGGGAGTGGACCTTTGGTTCCACACGGTTGGGTGGTAGTGATTATTTTTACCATTGAGATCCGATGGTTCTTCTTCTCACTTGGATGGTCCTTGCTACAGTTATATCTTCTGATTCTTTTGGAGGCTTGTACAGTTTCATGAGTTGTATGTTTGTAACCATATGTGTTTATTGGTTGACATCCTTTGGAGGATGTATTGTATTGTATTGTATTCAGGATGTTTATATTTGGAGGAGATTTTGATCTTATCATATCAGTTGTGATCTTGTATTAGAGTGATTACTACATACCCTGCGAAATGTGCAGAGGATGTGAGTTATGAGATGTATATTATTGGATTCATTTGATGTATCCTTTGTGCTATTTCTTTATAGTTGTTTTTCATAGATTATCTTGCTTAAGTGATTCTACGTCAAGGAACCCTTGAGGATTGGTATCTGTGTATGAGTTTTTCTATGTGTATGTCGTGTATCTCATTGTATTGCTTCCACATTTTTATCATTGTTGTTTGTAAAAATTTTAAAAAAAAAATATCTGGTTAACTCTATGTCAAGTTTAGGTTAGTTCTCCTAGGTTCCCTGGTGGGGCATTACATGTTATAATCCCATGCATAAGCAATGAGCATTACCTTGTCTTCTTGGTTGATTTACCTTTTCTTATCCTTTAGGCTTCCAGATTTTCTTTGTATTCTTCCTACATGCTTGAGATGTATGACTATGTATGTTGCAATTTTGATAGTATTTATCTATGTATGGTTTCTTCTGTGATTTTTTCAACTTGGATCTACACTCATGTGCTTTATTTCCATGCTTATTACAGTTATAACAAATACCATTAAATTTAGGAGGGTTTCTAGGAATACCTTTTGCTTTTCTCCTACAAACATTTGATGTGTGGCCTAGTTTTCCACAGTGATGGCAAGAGGGATTCTTAGGCTTCGGACTTGAGTATACATTCCTTTCTTTAGCTTGATTTGATGATTCTCCTTGCTTGGTATACCCTAATCCATTATTGTTGTTCATTCTTCTTTGATAGTTTAGAAATTCATCCATTCTCTTAGTGATTTCTTCAGATCTCTTAATCACTTCATTATGTTGTTATAAAATCTTCACTTCATTTCTCAGTTTCTCATTTTCTTCTTTCAATACACCAATATATTCTATTCTTTTTGCAATTTCTATATTCACTCGGCTTGCCTCATGATTCATAGCAACCACTTGATTGGTGATCTCAAAGTAATGTTCAGTAAGTCTCAATATCTCACTTTCCTTCTCTTGTAACTTTTCAGTCATCTATCTTCTATCATCAATAGACATGTTTCTATCTTGTTCAACTTTCTTTGCATTGTTCAAGACTTCAACCATTCTAACCATTTGTGTATCTTGACCAATCTGTAGTGCTTTCACTTGTTCCATAAGTTGTTGATTTCTCTTAGATAGCATTGATATAATTCCTTCAGATGCATCATATATGCTACCCTATTCAGATCTAGATGTGTCAAATGGGTCATGAATCTATTCTTCATGATAATCAATCTCATGACAACGAAGTGCCATATCCTTTATCTTAATCAACATCTCCCTGAGTTTCTCTTTGGCTTCCTTGTACTGTTCGACATAGATCTACACATGTAACTTCTGATTTTCAATAGTTTTGTCATGTGTATACATTTCCATTGTAATATCTTTTCTCTTCAGCAATTAAACCTTCAAAACAAGAGAACTAGCTCTGATACCAATTTTTGGGATAATGGAGAGGTGTGTACTGAGAGGGGAGGGGTGAATCAATACCCTTAAAAACTTTTAATCAAATCTTTGTACGAACAAGTTCTATAATAACCAACTGAGTAGATTGTATACACCAAACATATAGCATCACTGCCGAAATGTAAATTAAACAATACACATACATGAAATTAAGTACTCAGAACACTAGTATTTTGGTATCACAAAAAACCTCTGTTAGAAGGTAAAGACTGTGGTGGGTATGAGACCCACAAAACTTCACTACTGCAGAAATAAAGTAGCCTGTTAAAGCTTACAAAGAATGATCACTTATGATGATCTTACCCTGTTAGGAGTAACAATGGGATCAATTAGATCTACCTCATGTCAGGATATAGAAACACAAAGTATGTGTGCACTTGGTTAAGATATTTATAAAAAGATGGTTAAGTCTACTCTGTTAAGAGATTTTGGGGTCTATTACAATTATTAGAGAGTAACATAAATTTGATCTAAAACATATAAATCTCAATATTACTGATACAGATCAATTAATTTCATACAAAACATATCACCTTAATGTGAATGATAATACCTTCAGCTTTGTTATGCTTGGTAGCCTTTCCTTAGTTCTAAAAAATTGATTACTGCAATGTAGTCTCTATCCTTAAAACCCTTGTCTGATCTTTGATGTCTGTAGTATGGTGACTACTTGATAATTTATTGATCAAAATACATTACAAAAGTGACATCTATACATTTATATATCAAACTCTATGACCTAATTAGGGCTTTACAATTACATTTGTAACCTAAGATCAATGGTGTACATAATTTACCTTGATCATCTAAACATAGGAGATATAAACAATTAATGCTATAAATCCATAATTAATGTTCTCCTCGATCATGTAAACCGTTATCTAGGTCAGAAAAAAAGTTGTTACATAGAATGATATGCCATAAAAACCTTTTAGGTGGCCTCTAGTCCACTTGATTAATTCTATCTCTTGGTGATTGGTATAGTCTGTGTATCTTGGTTATACTGTTGTTCAGTTAAAATGTGTAGCGCAGTGTTTTATACTGATTGGTAAAGTCTGTCTATTTGGTTATCACTGCACTTGGTTAACTCTGGGCATGATCAATTCTCTTGGTTAACTCTACACTTTGGTGATTATATGACTGTCTTGTTTGTGACTCTATTACCGACTGTCCATTATGTGTTCTTGAATACTAACAACAACTTCAATGCATAATTGGAGTAAGAGGGAGCTCATCTCCCAACCTAGGACTCTAAGAGACCACCCTCGATCTTAGGGAGCCAAGGAGAGACTTTTAGACTCAAATAAAAACCACAATATCAACAAAAAATAACAACAAGAACTCCAATCCAAGACTATCACATAGAGTCGCCAAATGATCCATTGTTGGGGTGAAGGTGGACCAAGTACTTAGGAGGATAATTCCATAATAAATAAATACATTACCTTCACAAGACATACAAAACCACAACCTTCCTTTTTGTGACAAATCCCATCATATCCCTTATGACCCCCAAATCAAAACATGCCAAACTCCCCTTATGACCCCCAATACAATGGCAAAAAAGAACCCATAATATTTGCCATATCCCTCTCCTCCATGAGGAGAGACTCTACACTCTCTAAGTTGTCACTGTACCCTTCACCCCAAGGCTAGTCTTCTCTCCCAAGGGTGAGTTTGTCCTTGCACACCCAAAATAACATACTATAAAGAAAAAAAAGAAACTACCATGAAGGAATAACAAAAAAACCTTCACAAAACATTTTCTTGAAAAACTCTCATACACATAAAAGCATAACAACAACCATGACAAACACAACAAAACTTATTCAATACATTCAACCACAAAATTTATTGCTCAAATGAAACAAAATAAGCATGGAGATGGTGCAACCAACCTCTAGTCAAGTAATGGAACACTAAATTTGATGAAGAGCTCCAAGTCCTAAGTCCTTCTCCTTTTCCAAAATCTTCCCTAACTCCTTAGTTGTCCAAAGTTGGAGAGTGGGTGATCAAGCTCTAAGTCTTGGAAGATCCCACTAAAAGGTCTCTACAAATTTCCCACAAACCTTTTGTTATAATACATGTATTACTATTGGTTGGTCTTCCCAAAATTGAGAACTAGGAATGGTGACTTGGGAAGACTAAACAAGTAACCCACACATGATAGCATAGGTTGTCTACCAAAGGCCATCTTATCAAAAGTTGATTTTTTTCCATCTTAGGAAAACCAACTTTTGGAAGGGCTCAAGGCACATACCTAGGTGGTCCTATGTTTAAAATTGACCCTTACCCATAGGTATACCAAGTGGTCCTTCAAAAATGACCATAACTCAACCCTAGGTGCTCATTTAACCCTCTAAAAGCCCACGTAAAGTTTACTTAAGGATTTATCTTTCTTTGACCATACCCAAGGCTCACTAACCAAGTAGATTTTCATGAGGATCTTACAAGCTAATTTCCTAGGTTTGGTTGCAACCAATCATCCCCAAAATGGAATGTCATTTCCACATATGCACAACACAAGTGCAAGTGACACCACAAAATATACACATCACATAACACATTTGGCATGTCCATTTGGATAATCACATAACTAAAATTTGAAAATTATAACTATTGTAATCATACAAATCATAGTTATGAATTATAATACATAAGAATGGGGTTTTGGCTCTTCATTAGACACAACCTTGATTTTTCACTGATTTCACAATAGGTCTAACCTTGGTTCCCCGATTTAGTTCCACGGTCAACTTTCCTGCACACTAAATCCAAATATCAGTATTCCAAGAAAACCATACAAAAGGTAATGAAATTAACTAAAAATAATTGAGCATACATCCTTCACAATTGCATTCACATAAATCACCATTAATAAAAATGTTTTTTGCAATACAATCCCTATGTGAAATACATCTACTCACAAAGCATATGAAGAATCACATCATCATAAAATCTCACATGTCGATATAGTTTAACCATGAAATCTATAAATTCAATTTCCATCATAATAATTATCTAAACCAATCTATCATATTGCACCATCATAATATAGCATAAAATCCACATCATATAAATTAAAATTACTGTATCAATCCTAATGTAAAATCCATTAAATCCACTGATAAGAAAAATATGTCAGATAGGTCAAATGTATCCTCAACATAAATACATAAAATAACATAAGAAAAATGCATCACAATCAACATGATCTAAATCTTGTCACGCAGAGTAATAATCCAAAATGTATCAAAATAAAGTATCAATTACTATTTCCATCATAAAATAAAAGTAGTACTATGAAGGTTTAGGGTAGAACCTCACACCCTCCCCTCTAGTCATGAACTTCCTCCTAGAGTTCATAAAAATATGGGGATACTGTGCTCTCATCTACATTGTGTCCTCCCATGATGTTGTAACCTCATCATAACAATCCCACTAGACCCTAACTTGGTCCATCTCTCGGCCTTGAAGATTCAATTTTTGATGTGCCAAAATTCAAATGGGATCCAAAGCTATCTATCCATATGAATCCACCTATAAGGCATCCCAATCTATAATGTGAGACTCATTATAAACATATTTTCTCAAAATAGAAACATGAAACACATCGTGGAAGTGTGAAAGGATAGGTAGCAAATCTAGACAATATGAAACTGTTCATATCCTCTCTAGGATCTCAAATGGTCCAAAAAAGTGAGGTTCTAGCTTAGAGCCCTTTCTAAAATGGATTGGACTCTTATGCGGCCACACTCTTAGGAAAATTCTGTCAGCAACCATATAAACATGATCAATCCTCTTTGCATCCACATACTTCTTCTATCTATCTTGTGCCTCTCTAAGATGGTGCCTAATAAAGGCTACTTGATGCTCCATCTCTTGTACTAACTAAGGTCCAACAACTACCCTATCCTCAATACTACCCCAACTCAAAGGTGTCCTGCAGGGCCTACCATAGAAATCCTAATAAGGTGGTATTCCCAATGATGTATGATGCCCATTATTATAGGAAAACTTGACTTAGTGCAGATACTCCTACCACTTGACCTGATGGTCCATCACATACACGCGTAGCATATCCTCTAACACTTAGCTGACTTTCTCTATCTATACATCTATCTTAGGATGATAGGTTATATTGAAAATGAGCCTTGTCCCCAATGCTTCCTGCAAATCTCTCTAGATTGATGATGTAAAGAGAATATCTCTATCATAGATAAACTTACAAGGAATTCCATGAAGTATGATAATATCTTGTAAGAAAACATATGCCATTGTTGGTGCTGTGAATGTAGTATGAATGTGTGAAAAGTGATCCACTTTGGTCAACTTGTCAACTATCACCATGATAGCATCATGGTGGGGAGATGACATAGGAAGACCAACAATAAATTCCATAGATATGATGTCCCACTTCCACTCGGGTACCTCATGATATTGAAGAAGCTCACTAGGATGATGATGCTCTACCTTAACCCTCTTACACTCAAGGCATCAAGTTACTAACTCTGCAATGTGCTGCCTCATGCTTAGCCAATGATAAAGTTGTCTCAAATTTGCATGCATCTTCTTAACTCTAGGATGCACTGTATAAGGTCCTCTATGAGCATCTAGTATAATGAAATTGTGCAATCCTCTAGATGAAGGTATATAAATGCATCCTCTATGACGTAATATTCCATTAGACTCTACTGAATAATCTACAAAATTCCCCTCAAGGGGTCTTTGAGATTGAGCCAACTGACAAGCCCCTTCATACAACTCCTCATGCAAGTGTTTTATTATATATATGATCCCTCAAATATAAGCCCATGGACATAGAAGAAAGCTCATTTCATCTCCTACTCAATTCATCTGCAACCACATTTTCCTTCCCCTTGATGTAATGAACTTTAAAAACATACTCGCACAAGAACTCCATCCATCTCCCCTGCTGAGCATTGAGGTTTAGCTGAGTGAATATATCCTACAAAATATGATGATCTGAATGAAGCTCAAACCAATGTCTTAAGAGAAAGTGTCACCATCTCACTAAAGTGTAGACCACTACTGCAAGATCGAGGTCATGGGTAGGGTACTTGAGCTCATGAGTCTTAAGTTACCTAGAATAATAGGCTATAGCTAGCCCACTATGCATAAGAAATGCCCCCAAACCATCTAGGGAAGCATATGTGCAAACCACAAATTCCACCAAAGGATCTGGCATTAAAAGAGGAGGTGTGGTGGTAGGTGCTTTCTTAATTTCTTGAAAGACCCTCTTGCACTTCTCTATCCACTCAAATTTCTTACCCTTTTTTTGAAGGGATGTAATGGGATGTACCACTCTAGAAAATCCCTCAACAAATTTCCTGTTATATCCTGCTAGATCCATGAAACTCATGACCTTGGTCACAGTTGTTGGCGTTGGCCAATCCATGATAGCATAAGTATTTGATGGGTCCATTGAGATCCCATTACTTGAAATGACATGTACTAAATATATGACCTCTGATATGAAGAAAGCACACTTTGACAAGATTCCATACAACTGATTATCCATAAAAAAATGCAATACCTGTCTCAAGTGCTCCTCGTGCTCCTCCTCATCACGAGAATATATCAATATGTCATCAAGGAATACTACCAAAAATATGTCAAGGAAAGTGAAAAATACTCCATTCATGAGAATCATAGATAAAACTAGAGCATTCATAAGAGAAAATGATACAGCTGTGAACTCATATGTCCATATCTAGTCCAAAATGTTGTCTTGTGGATATCACTCTCCACAATCCTCAACTGATAGTACCCCAATTTAAGATCTATCTTTGAGAACACATGGGCACCCTAAAACTGATCAAACAAGTCATCAATCCTAGGAAGTGGATACTAGTTCTTAATGGTTAATTTATTCAACAATCGGTAATCCATACATAACCTAAGAGATCCATCCTCATTCTTGACAAAGATAATTGGTGCACCCCAAGGGGAAACACTAGGTTGAATGTTCTCATTCTCTTGGAGTTCCTCAAACTAAATCTTGAGCTCATTTATATCATTAGGGGACATCCTGTATGGTGCTCTAGATACTGGCACAATTCTTGGAATGAGGTCTATATAAAATTCAACTACTCTCTGGGGAGGCATACCAGGTACCTCAGAAGGAAAAATGTCTGCAAACTCTCAAAGCATAGGATAATCATCAAGTGAAGTTTCCTTTCCCTGATCTACTTCCCTATCACTAGTAGTACTGGAAAATAACTGGCACCCATTTTGCATGCTCTGCTTAAGCTGCATAGCGAAGATCATACAAATGGAAACTGACCTCTGAACTCCTAAAATCACTATATAAATTCCATCATCTTCCAAACACTTAATCCTCTTCTGATGATATTCTAACTTGGATCTGTGGGCATAAAGCCATTCCATGTCAATTACTATACAATAAGATCCAAGAGGAGTAATGCAAAGGTCTTCTAAGGTGGTCTTTTTGACAAATATGTGTCTGACAATCCTAACCGAAGAGGTAATGAATAATCTAGATCATAAAGCTAACTCTACATCCCATCTGACATATTACCTAATTTTCACTAGCCCATAATGCTCCATAACCAATGGAGAAATAAATGAATCAGTAGCACCTGAATCAAATAACATGGTAACACTACTACCTAAAATCATACGCATGGCCTCTATGACCGTGGCTTGATGCTCTTCCTGGCAGTTATCAACTACTGCAAATACTATATGGGATTTACCCATGTCCCCAACTGTAGGCTGAAATACTATTGTGCATTGAATACCTATCTAAGGATACTCCTTAGAAATGTGCCCCATGACACCACATATGTAACAAGGATCACGTGTCTGTATTTTTACATCATGAGGTCTAGAAAAATATGGCCCTCATGTCCTACTAGAGCCATTGAAGCCATCCTTGGTGGAATGCTGAGTCTGATCTGGGGGTGAGGATGAAAGTTGTCATCTCTAATCCCTCCTAGGACCCAATGACTTCCACTTCTTGGGCTTAGAGCCCTGATGTCCCTGTGGTGGCCTCTATCTTTGACTCTACTGAGATTGGTGCTTTGGGTGAGGGGGTTTGTAGGACCCCGAAGAGTGTTTGAAACTAGTGGAATGAGGTGTGAGGTTACAAATTTAAAACTGATCTCATGTATCATGTGATCTACACTGTATCTCCTCTGCTATTAAAGACTTTTCTATGGATTTAGGAAAGTTCTTTGGTGCTTTCATGTATACTGGTCTGGATATTGCAGCATTCAATCCTTTGAAAAAATGACTAAATCTTAGTTTCTCATGTCTCATATAATCCACATAAGGAAAGAGCTCAAGGGATATACTCTCATACTGCAACACTATGAGTACCCTTTGCTAGAGATCATGGAACTTGTCTATACAATGCCGTCTAAAGTGATTTGACAGATACCTGTCCCTGAACTTGTCCAAAAAGGTGTCCCAAGAGAGGTTTTCAATAAGTAGGTTACTCTTAAATTCCTCCTGTCACCACCATGTACAAGAAGTCCCTCTTAGTAGGTGTATAAAAAATAATGCTCTCAGATTTCTCCCATAAGGACACAACCCAAAGCACCACTCCGAGATTGAGAGCTAAGCCTCAGCCTCAATCCCATCCATAGATCCTATAAATGGTGGTGGTTGTAGGCATAGAAGCTCCCTAATCCGATCCCCTATATCCTGAGGTTCTCTCTCAGCTTCTCGAGCCACTATCTCTGGTGGTGGCTCTAGTATGTGTACCAAATCACTCTCATGATCAACCTGAATCAATATACAGCTAGGAGGAGGACTCCTAGGCCGCTCTCTGGCTAGTGTCCTATACTCTTCTAAACCCATGTGCTATTCGTGCTGGCCCACTGGTGGTATTCTATCCAGAATTAGCCTAATGATATTTTGGAGTGCATTCAATACATCCTAGTTTGGGTTTGGTGGTTGTTCAGGAGGAGGTCTCTTCTCCTCTCTAGCACCCTCTACCTCATATTCTACTTGCTCTAGTGTCACGTGGGCACTTCTAGGACCTCACCCACACTGGTGGGCTTTTCGCGTAATGGGAGGCATCCTACACAAGTATTGGAATGTTTAATTTGAAACCTAATGGTTTAAGGTTCTTAGTGTTGAAACTGTGCTCTGATACCAAAATGTCATGCCCAAAATTTCAACTGAAAACACACTAAGTATTTTTTTTCAACATATTAACTTAACTAAGGCTGCAGTTAAAAAGGTCCAAGTGTTTACTAAGTGTTTACTATGTTCTCTATAGATTTTACATCTTTGATGAAATTATTTAATTCCTAAGAGTATCTAGGTAATAACTGATTGAGGTCAAGGGGAATCATGACCAATGTCAACGTCCCTCGACATGGTTACTTGTTATAGTTTCAACTAAGTGTCAACGCTACTAAGGTTTACTTATTTAAAATGGATTTGTTCCTCTAATAAGAATTTATCAATGAGATTCAAATGTTAAGACGATTCCAAAACATCAATTAAATCAACCCCTTTCCTAAGGTTTATTTATGCCTCAATTAATTTAATTAATATTTTCATACTTAAATATCCCAATTAGAAAATTTAGCTTTAAAGTGTCTTTTAATAGTATTTATTGAGCATTATTAATCTTACCTTATCTAATTAAACTAAACTGACCCCTTAGGTTAAATCAACATTTAAACCTAACAAACATATAGGGTATTCATTTTAATAAAGTCATAAATTCAATATCATCAAAATTTAATTAACGTATTAAAATAATGTCATAATTTATTCTATTAAAATATAACCTCATTAGAATCCCTTAACTTTATTTGTATTATACATTCAATTGTAGTAATTAAATTCTATGGCCGATCAAGTAACATTACTAAATACCCATTAAGCTAATTGAGGAATTTCCTTCTAAAATATTTCTATTAAATTATTACATTCAGTTATCCAATAAAGTAAATCACTATATGAATAACCTTATTGTTTAAATCAATTAAAATATTCCTGTAATTAACACTTAACATTCATATTAAATAGTTAGCTTTAATAACATGACACAATCAACTAAATAAAATATAGGGAAAATGAAATCCCATAAAAATACTTCCCACCCAAGTTTGAATTTTCAAACACTAAAATATTATATATATATATATATATATATATTTAAAACCCTAATAGGTTTCCCCAAACAAAAGAAGAGAAATGATTTTGTTATTCATTTCTCATTCTTTCTCCTCTCTCTCTCACACACACTCACAAACCCTAACCCTAATTCAGATTTAGGGTTTGGGTGAGGCCTTACACTTAACTCTTTTTTTCTCTTTCCTCCTTCTCTTCTCTTCTTCTCTTCAAACCCTAACCCATAATTATTTACTTGTTTCTCTATATTGTTTTCTTTTTATCGTTGAGAGATGTTGCAATATATGTGACCTTTGCAGTTCCTTCTATAGCGAGATTGACTGCTATTGTATCTTCTATTAGGATGAAATATTTTTCTAATGGCAAAGACATAAATGGTAGGTCAACTTCTCCCTATTGGTGTTTTAAAATGTTTTACGCTTTGCAAGCTACCAATAAACCTTTAGATGGATTTTGAAGAATGGTTAGTTCCAAATATGGGAAAATCTAAGGTAATTGGACCAACTATAGGGAAAAGACTTCCCTCTACACTTTTGGTTCTGCAAGACCAAGGCGGATACACCTAATCCAGCTCAATATACAACACTTTACAACTCTTTTTGGATTTTAAACGATAGAAAATGGTAAGAAAGTACTACATGGTAACCACTCATTCATTGACTCTCAGTTACCATGAAGAACATACAACTCACAACCAAAAAACTCAAAAGGATTCTAAATTGGTTTTGATTTAAACTTTACAGAATATAGCCAAACCCAATCAAACTTGTATCACTATAGAAGGTACTAATTCCCGATCAGTGCTTTATCCATTGGGAAATATTTCTAATACAAATGCAGAATACAAAAGCCAACTATTGTCAAAGATTCAAAGCCATAAATACAACTAACCCATACCATACACATCTTATAAAATCCTTTTTCATACCAAATGAATCTATGTTTTACCCAGAGAAATATTTAATATGATCCTAGATCAAAACTAAGGAATAACAACATATACATAGATAAACTCTATGCAATGAAGTAGAAAATTCAGAACTCAAGAAATAAGCACAAAGGAGAGACTTGAATCTAAAATATTTATGTTAAGTATAACAATCATGCTCCTATATCAATCTGGTTCAAAACATACACCACTTCAATAAATACAGAAGAACAAAAACCTTCTATTCTATATTGACACAATCTAGATATACATCTTCTATATTCTTGACTGGAAACAAGTATGAAACTCAATGCTTTTCTATATTTCCCAATTTTCCATCCCTTTCTAAATGATCTTGGAAATCCTTTTATATAAAAAGGATTGAAACAAGCCTCAGATCATTTAGGTCAAGATCTAACAACCAAAAAATTAATAATTCATATGAGAGACAAAATATGCAACATAACAAACAACTGAGTTATTACATGATAAATATTATTGGAACATAGGGCCATTGCAATAACTCTAGAATTGTTCTGATTTTCCAAGTAAAACCTTTGTCTTTATTACTTTTATGAACACCATCGCCTGGGACTTGTTTAGAGACACCAGAATGGAGGTGTTATATATATATATATATTATATATATATATATATATATATATATATATTCTACAAAAAATCTGATTTATAGCCGCCAATCACCTCAGGATGTTGGAGAACAGTTCCCTACTAAAGGAATAATAGAATGTTACTGTTTGTTTTAACTCATCCGGGGTATATCTATCCTCATATGAAATCTAATTTCCCAACCACTAAGACTTTGGGAGAAGATTCAACAATAGTGCAGAGGAGAAAATGAGCCGTCCAAGGGTTATAAAGATGTGCAAATCTGATCAGAAACCCTAAACCATAAATGCAACAAAAAAGTATTCCAAGTCATCATATTTTCACCCAACCAACATCCCATAACTGCATACATACAACCCAAAAAATCATATTTATCTATCTACTCTCCTGCAACATGGAACATAGAGCCACCACCTCAAAAGCCTCAGGAAAACATTTAAAAATTTAAATATCTATTATTAACAGTCACACCTAGCATGGAAAACCCCTTGACAACCGAGATCAAACCCTAAATTCAAATTTAAAATGTGGCCATCAATCTCTTTTTAAAACACCCATGAGCTCAAGACACCTGGAAGTTCCACATAACTCTTCAGTCCCACTTGACCTTCTCATCAAATTAGACACATGTCACCCAGATGTGATTCTAAAAAGAATAACCATCAAGCATCTTTGCATAGCGGAAACATGCACACTGTTAGATTAAAAGAAACCTGCCTTAACTTTATCTCTGTTCACAAACCCGAACCCATGGTCAAATTAGGATACATGTCATTCAGGCATGATCCTGCAAAGAATAAACAACCTGCATCTTCGGATCAAGGCATCATGCCAACCACACGATTAGATCTAATCTGACCACACATTAACCTTTGGCCCCACTTGGGTGAGATCTCTGATGGACACTTGGAAAAAAAGTGTGATCGCTTGATGGATAAACAATGTGCAATATCTGATCCATGCATCACACCTACCATCTGATTAGAAAGATATGATGTATCTTTAACTTCCCTTTAGCTCTGACCAGGCCCCACCACTTTCCATGTCTCAAAGGTGTGAAGGCATGAAGAATAAATTCCTTGCAGCTCTAGATAGTGGAATCCTACCAAACGTCTGATCATTTCAGATCTATCCTGACATTATCCTGTCACTTAGCTAAGAAGAAGAAGGCCCCATGATCTCAGAATGACACTTGGCAACATGGCGTGATTTTGTGAAGGATAAAAAAACTTGTATCTTGTGATCAAGGCATTACGCTTATCGTTGGATCAAAATAAGCTTGCTCGACACCTTGGGGAATAAAGTACCATGGGTACATAGGACTTAGGAAATATTAGAATGAACCCCGCGCATGATTTAGGAAACATTAGGAAATGACCCCACGATGAAAACTTAAACCCATAGGAAAATAATTGAAGTGACCCAAAAAAGTAACTCAAAAATATAAGGAGCACATGTCACGTAGGGTTTAGGGGAAAAATGAACCAAGGGCTAGAAATTATGTAATTAGGGCCTAGAAAACCATAGAAACAAGGAGGAAAAGAACCATGGAAAGCAAAAAAAATATTAGTTCTAACAGTCCCTCCTCTAGTGCATCCGAGAGGTTTTCACTAGAGGACACATCCTTTATTTTTTTTCTTTATCCAAAGGTGTCTCAAAGAAGTTTTCACTAGGGGATGTCTTATCATTTTTCTTATTTTTATATTCTTTTTCATTTTTTCAACTAAGAGTGTTGACTTGGCTACCAAAGTAGACTTTCTCGTTGTATTGGATTTGATTCTCTTAGTCTTGGATATTCTTAAGTCCAAAGAGTGCTAACATTTCCTCATCTAAATCACATATGTCCAAGTATGGTGATAAATCTTGTTGATCCCAATCAATTAGCGTAAGGTTTTTGAGGGGAAGATTAGGGAATGAAAGGTCAGATTTTGTGATGGCGAGGACACGAGCATAGTCATTAAGGTCATCTTCAATGTATTGGAAAGGTACTTCAAATAATTCCTCTTTGGTGCCTAAATTAGATTCAACTAAGTAGTAGTCCTTAGCAAAGTTCATCTTAATTTCTAAGGAGCCCAATTCTTTGCCATGAGGATAGCCTTTTCCTTCAATGAGGGTCCTCCTTCATGTTTCATTTTCTCCAAGACCAGTACCATGATATTCCATGCTTTCAATAATGGGAGTGGATTTTACATACTTTTCCTCAAGAAAGGTTACTAGTTTCTCTTCTTCTTCTTCTCTGTAAAGCCAATCTAGGATATTATATTTCATGTGTTCATCTGCTAAGGATCTTGAATGTTCAAAAGTAGTATTTTTTCTTTTCACGGTAGCTTTTTCTCCCTAGTGAGTTAATTGTGAAGGTTTTTCATAAGAATTTGGGGACAAGGGGAGTTGTCCAATGCTATAGCACTTTAAAACTTATATTATCCCATGCCTTGATCTGTGAATGTCACTTTATTTTTTGATTTAGGAACCTTTTCTTTAGTGGCTTTCTCCTTTCACTTAGATTTGTCTCAAAGGATTTTAGGAATCTTTTTAGTGTCCTTAGAGAAATATTGTTGAATCACAGGCGGGTTGGGATTCTCATTTTCAATAGGTCGACCATATTCATTAAAAGGACAATAATTTTATTGTTTAACCTCCAATATTTTATAATATTGAAAGGGCTTTGGATCTCTAGGAATAGTTATTTCTTTTCTATGATGTGGGAACTTTAAACAATGATGATATGTAGAAGGTACACCTTTGATAGCGTGTATCCATGGTCATCCCAAGAGTATGTTGTATAGAAGATCAAGGTCAAGCACATAAAAAATATTTCAATTAGAGCCAGGTCCACTTCTAGAGGGAGTGTTATCAATCCTATACTCTCCCTTTCTCTATCATCATAGGATTTTATTGTGATTCTTTTATTTACATGAAGAAGGTCTTCATAAAGACCAATGTTTCAGATCATTTTTAATGTACATAAATTGAGATCAGATCGACCATCTGTAAGGGATCATTTGATCTTAGTGGAGTGAATTTTTGGTTCAATATGGAGTGATTTATTATAATGGAGATCTCAACCACATAAATCTTTGTCAGTAAAGACCAAATGCTCTTGTGTGGTTAAATTTCCAATCATAGCTTGGAACTGGGAAGCATTAATGTGTTTAGGAACATGTGACTCATTAAGAAAATTTTCAAGAACTTCTTTATGGATGGGAGATGTGCGAAGAAGGTCAAGGAAAGATATATATGTAGGGGTCTTTCCCAATTGGGCTATAAAATCAAAGCATGAAGTGGGTCAGGTGGATGGTGCATCTAGTAGATTTGCAGAGGTTGATGGATTGTTAGCAGCTTGAATAATGACCCTTGATCTTCGGGTGGTAGCATTGCAATTTTCACCTCTAAGTGTGAAAGGTTATGTACCCTTGAGTGTTATAATATTTACATGGTTTTAGGATTCTTCAATACATCTATAAAGTGCATCAAAACCAAATATATTGTTCTCTTCTAGACTTCCACATGTACAATCTTCACCTGTGATAGTATTTATGGAATAGTTATATGGAATGGCCTTGGATGAATTGTTTAGATTTTGATTTGGAAAGGGCTCATGATAAACCTTTATTTTTGTGTTTGATGAAGACAGGGTTTGTCCTTCAACCTCAATATTTCCATCATCTATGAGGTCTTGGGAAAAATGTCTTAGTTTCATGCATTTATTGGTAGCATGCCCTTTGATGTAATCATATTCATAATATTCCTTATCTTTATACCAAGTGGGCTTAGGTTTATTTTCATCAAATGGTTGAGTATTAGGATATACCATCATCCCTTGATCAACTAATCATCAAAAGAACACATTAAGTGATTCTGCAAGAGAAGTGAATTGTTCATGTTGTCTTAAACTAGTGTTGTTGTTATTATTACTGTTGTTGTTTTTATTGTGAGGAAATAAATAGGACTGATTGCGAGGTTTTTGTTTAGATTATTGTTGCTGTGATGAATTTTTATTATTATTGTTGTTGTTGTTGTGATTATTGCGATTATTATGATTTCCTTGATTAGATGCCTGGACATTTCGCCATGCTTGGCATTTGTCACCCCATCATTGACGACCCCTTTGTTTTTTCTCTAGAATTTAGGATTTTCTTTGTTAAAATAAGGGGTATAATGTTTAATAGAACCTTTTTGCAAGATTCCATCCTCAATGCTCTTCCCTTTCTTAACAAGAGACTCAAAAGTGTTAGGCAAAGCCATTTTTACTTGGAATGACATTTCACGTACCAAGTTTCTAGTAAAGATATCAATCAGGTGATGATGGGGTATTTTACAAGGCATCAAATTTGCAAGGTGTATCCATCTTTGTATAAATTTGGAAAAGGTTTCTCCATTCTTTTTCTTGGTGTTGCAAAAATAACTCAATGATGCTTAATGTTCAATGTTGTTGGAGTATTGTGCAACAAATTTCTTTGCGAGGTCAGAGAAGGTATATATGGATCCATGAGGGAGAGCCATGAACCAATCAATAGTGGGGTCTCCAAGACTCCTAGTGAATAGTCTCTTTAGGTAATTATCATTGTAGGCAACCTCTTGGAATGCAAGATAAAATTCTTTGATATGTTGGACTGAACATGTCTCCCCCTTGTATTTCTCAAATTTGGGGATCTCAAAGTTTGGAAGAAATGGTTACATGGTAATTGACATGCCGAACAGGTAAGGACATATCTTATCAAAGGATAATTCTTTCTTTCCCCCATTTTGCATGATGTGTACAAGGCTCTTAAGCTCATTGATTTTTTGAGCTAAATGGGGAGCGTTCTTATAAGTGACCCATGGTCCAAAATATTGTCCACCTCCTAATTAGGAGGCCAAAAATACTATTGATGTCATGCCAACTATAGGCTGAGGTGTATAATGATAAGCTTAGGATGTTTGTTTAGGGAACATCTTCATGGAGGATTAAGGAAATGTGAATTGTGATTATGAGATTTGATGTATGATTAAAGGGACAAATGTTTTCCCTATATTGAAGATACTAGCACCCGTGTCATTGGATGTATTCATTGTTGTATGAGTGTTGTTATGTGAAATCATGTTGGAAAAAATGCTAAGGATATGTTGAATTTGTTCATTTGTCATCTAAAATGGTGGTTGTGAAGTTGATGCAAGAATCAATGTAGAAGGCAAAATAAAATTGGCCTTTCCTCAGTCTTGTGATGATATTTCATTCGAGGTTGAGGATGTACCTATGTTTGCAGTGGATGTAGACTTGATGATATTGCTGACAAGGATGGATTCATCAAAATTGGTGGGTGTTGTGACACCACTCTTGATAAGGTTCAGGAATATTTCTCCATTGTTTTGGTTAATGACATTTTCAACCATCTCTAGATTATATGGATGAATGAGGAAATATTTCACCTGAGTAGGTTTTTCATCTTGATCCACCAATTCATTCTCTTTAGGGGCATTAGTAATGTCTTTAACGTGTGCTACATGGACCTGAAAGAATGAATGAGAAATATGATTCTCATCATCATGCTTGGTATTTGTTTGTGTGTGCCTCATGTTTTTAGCTTGGGATTTAGTAACAACCTTACAATGGTGACCTCTGAGAGATAAAATATGAAAGATGAAGTCTTAGAAATAAGGTGTATAGAATATTTGATGTTGATGAAGGATGAAACAAGAATAAAAGATTTGGACTTTATTTGATCCAATTTGATTGGATTTGGATTGAGTTGATTGGATTTGATTTGATGTGATTGAGATTGATTAATTTGATTTGAATTAGATTTAAAGGTTTTGAGATAAAGCCTAGGCGAGACAAGACCTTATGATGATGCAAACATGAAGGATTGATTTGGATGGATAATATCTTCTTCTACTTGGAGATAGACTAATGATCCAAAGAAAAATGGGATAAGACTAAGGGAATTAACTACTTGAGAAGGATTAATGTTTTGAAAGCAATAATTTGATTAGATGTGTTTTCTAGAAGTGAAGGTCTATGTGACACTTTTGATTAAAATATTTCAACTTAATAAGGATGAAGAAATGAAAGATTGGAATTAATTTGATAGTGTTGACTATAGTCTAAAGATGATTGATTTTTCTCCGAGGATCAAGGTAGAAGAAATTATGATTTTGGTGGGAGATAAAGAGATGAAGAATTGGTTTTGATTTAATTTGAGGTTCAAAGGTAAAAAATGGGGGCTCATTTCATCATATCTCTCAAAATGAACAAAGACATGATTCACATGATTTTTGGCCATGATATGGGAAACCTTATTGTTGAAGATGATGGCATCAAATTTCTCAATGTCCTTAATTTATTGTTGAATCAATTTTATTATATGTTGGTTTTATTTGGATTTCCTATCAACTTCTTTTTTATCTCTATAGACATAGGGAACTGGGAGTTTTACTTTCTTATGCTTTCCTCAATCAGTCATGTACCCGAGAGAAAATGTTTTTTTCTGACTGAGAAAATGAATGTTCTGTGACAAATGATTTTGAGGGCCTCTAGAAAACTAAATTTTTGATGTTCTAACAAGGTCTGATTGCTCTATATTTTTTAGTAGATATGAAAATTCTCAGATGCATATGACAATCTATGGAGATGATAGTTTAAGTCTAGAGATCTCTTTGATTGATTTAATCAATTGGATTGGTTTGATATGATTCTAGGTCAATCTGTTCAATGACAAGAACTAGTTTTCAAGTATTCAGTGGTAGTGAATACACAAGGAAAAAATCACATGTCTAAAGATAGTCCTACAAGGGACAAAGATAGCTTGTAGGATCCAAAAATTAGTGATAGTGAAGCTAATATAAATAATGTATCTTTGAGATGTGTATGTTCTAGTGATTTTTTTAAATCACTTGAGTTTTTACATGGCTTAACACAATGAAGACAATCAAGCAATTCCTACCCTAAAGAATTAGCTTAGTCCTCAAAATTTTTTCCCACAACTTGATATCCCTTTGGATCACACAACCTTGTCACCTCCTAAAGGGCTCACGTGTTTTTGCCTTTTGCGAGAGCTATGCAGAATACGGTCAAGGGAGAATGCACAATGAGACTTCCAATGACATATTATCTACTTTAAAATACTCAAGGAGATACATATGGTGAGTGTATTCTTTAGGAGAGATTCTTCCCTCTTCTTTCACAAATATAATGAGACTTTCAAAGGTGAACCAGGTGGATTCTACTCTAGGGTGTCTAGTAAATGCATCCATTCAAAGCCATCTTGTGAATAATACAAGGCAAAATGGTAACACAAGCACTGTTTAGATCCTATAGATCCCAATGAATACCAGGCAAAAGATACCTTTTCCCTCTGAGACTTTAATCTGAAGGAGGTATTATTTATAGTGGGTGGAAGAGCTTGGATTTAGCTTGTTCCCACTTGGGTTGTTCCCACAATATTTTCCCCTCAATGGCAGAAACTCTAAAGGATGAACACGAAAATACAATGGATAAAACGTAGAGGTCTAGATTTATGATTTTGTTCAAGGGAAAATAGCATACTCTCCTACTGCATTTTCTTCTCCCAAACATGAAGGCACACATTCATCCCTGAGGTTCCCTTCTAATTGAGATAATAAATGAGTCTATTTTCTGATTGTCTTGTAAAGACAAGAGCATACTCCTCTATCACTTAACAAACCAATGCAAGTGAACCTTATTAAGATGCCTAAGAAATTGAATTAATTAAGACACAATTTTTATTTGTATCTCCTAGAAGACCTACAAAAGCACTATGTGAGTAGTCTAATGTTTCAAAGTCTACTACCAACGTCCTCCAAGACCAACTATTAGTAGTTTAAAGTTTAAGCCTTCATTATATGTCCTACAATACAAAATTTTAGTAGTTTTTAAAGTCAATCTTCAGATCCCAGATGCTGCAAAAACTAGATAAATTAGTAACACAATGTTGCATAAAACTAAAGACTTTTAATGACAGGGCACAAATGACAATGACAAGTTGCACACGCCAATATGTGCAGATGCCAATCAAACAGTGTAGACAAAATTCAACCAAAGAGGTAAAAAAAAGTAAGAAAGGTATACGTACCATGTTTTAGTTTTGTACTTGCATAGATTTTGAGAAATGCAGACAACAATCAACTTGCGCAGATGAAAGTTTGTAAAAAGTAGAGTTAGTCAACTGTGATTAAATTATTATTTTTTTAATTTTTGACAACATCTAACCCTATTAAAGTAGCTATCTGACAGAAACCCATGAGCTTAAAATGTCAAATATCATAGAAAAAACACTTTAAAAAATTAAAACATAGGTCCTTTCTGTCGGAGCGCAGATGAAAGTATACTATTGCAGATGTCAATCTGGGCAGACGACAGTCTACTGTTGTAGAATCCAATCTGTGAAGATTCCAGCTCTAGGTCATAGATGCCTCTGTGTAAATCAAAGATGACAATATGTGACTGGGTCTAGAAAATGATAAAAAAATTCAAAAGTTTGAAAATCTTCAAGGACGTGGGTCCCACGTGCCATGCCAAAATATATGCAGTTGAAACCTACCTATGTATAAAAATCTTAGACATGCAAATGTTAGAGATGAAAAAGCATACAAGTTACATTAACATATCAAAAAACTTAGTTCCTACACAAAGCTTCTTCCATAACCTCTGATGAGCTGAAAAAAGTGCACCCAAGACTTGTTTGATTTTCTCTTAGAGATTTTGTGGGTGTGCTCTCCCAACACAATATTCAAATCCAACTTGATTGATAATGATGAGTGATCTTAAATGCAAAAATAAATGAATTAGGATTGAATAAACTCAAGGACTAGTTATGTAGAACTAACCTCAAGCATTCAATGCAAATGTAAAGAGTGTATATGAAACTAACACAAGATCGTAATGAGTAGTGAATGCAACCTAAAAGCTAAAAATGAAATGTAACTACCGTATTTAATGCAAACAACTACCAAACATGTTAGTAAGAAATATCTATGAATGCAAAATAGCTCTAAATTCTCTAAGAATGAAATGGCATAATAACTCAAGTATGCAAAATGAGGGATGGATTACTCTTGGAAAGGCTCCTATTTATAGGATTTTTGAGGGCTTGGGTGATATGACATCCACATAGGTTCCACATGAAAGACACATAAGCCATGAAAGAGTCCAAGGTTTCTCACACATGTGTGAGCAACTTGGGATGTTATGGGTCAATGTGTACTTCAAGTACACATGTAAGAGATCCTGTCATAGATGTGTAAGAAAAAGTCATATCTTTGTTCCAATGAACACTTTAGGAAACTGTAAGAGGTTTTAATCAAATTTATAAGGAACCTTGATTAGTAATTTTAGGAAATATTAGAAAAGGTAAGTTTTGGAAATTTTCTCACACGTGTGAGAAAATAATTAGTACTAATAGGTGTAGAAATCCAAAAATTAGCATAATTAACCTTAGTTAATTAGTGAATATGCTTATTTGGTTGAGAGTGATGTGGGTATGGTAGGATCTAGGTCTAGATTAAGATTAAACTAAATAATATTTAACTTAATCATGGTTTAGAAGAATAAGTCATGTGATATTAGGGATTAAATAAATAAAATTTATTTAAAAAGGGACTATGGAGGGAAAATGTATTTAATTTAATTTAATACTTTACGAATAGGTATTTAAATTAAATTTAAATACCTAGTAAATGAATTTATTTAATTAAATAAATAAATCAAAGTAGCATTAATAATCAATTATTTAGGATTAATTATAATAGAATTAAAGAGCATTAATTAAATAAATTTTTTATTAATATAAGAGGACAATTTTAGGCATCTACAACTTCATATCATTAGTTGTTATAGGAAACCATACACGTGTAACAACCACATTAGACATGAGACAAAAACAAAAATTCTTTAAGTTTGGACTTAGCAAGTGTGAATAGGATTATCATAGATAGGTAAAATTAAAGTAGTTCTATAATATTATTATTTATACTAATTGTAACATAAGAAATGGTGAACCAAGTCTAGGTGTTTAGAAATGGCTATCTATTATTATTTATATAATATTATTATATTATTATATAGATATCCTATGTTAAATTAGGAATACCTCCAAAGGCTTCACTCTCAAACCCAAATCAGATTAGAGAATCCCAAATGATATGAAGGGATGCTAATGCTAGATTTATACTTGAAAATGGAGTTTGAAAATGAATTCCTTTATTTTTAAGATGTGTATGATATGCAAGATTATGAAAGGAATGTAAACTATGATAAATAAAATGATTACTAACTAAATATGATATCATATATGATGTATAAAAGGAAATTAAAGATGGAAGGAAGAAGAATGAACTCACCTTGAAAGCTAGGAGAGGAGGAACACACTTCAAATCTAGAAATGATTGTTGGAAAACTGTCAGAAAAGGAAGCTATTCTAGATATGGAACTCTGAGACTTGTGTTTTCTGACTATGAAATTTTCAAATCCAAAGGACAGTTTCAAACCAAGGTGGTCTTTTCTTGGAGGCAGAAAAGTGGGTGAAAAATATAGAAGACCAGTCACAGATCCTACAACTCTGAAATTCTAAACTTGAAACTTGCAAAAATTGTTCCTGCACACAAGAAAAAGGGAAATAGGTTGATGGAAAAGATCTTAACCAAGGTCAAGCCCCTGTATAGGAATCAACCTTCAAATAAAATAAGGAAATTGCATAAACAAGATAAATATCATATTTAACATGGAAAACCCTCATGGATGGATGTAGAAATACAATAACTCAACAAGGATGCTTGTATGATTGGAAGATATTGTAGAATCAAGGATGCCTTCACAAATGCAATAGATATACACTTGCCAATCCTATATCGTCAAATAATGTATGCTTGAAATCATGGATGAAGAACATGAATAGATCTTCTTTCTTGCTTGAAAATTCCTCCACTAGGCCACCATGGGAGAGAAAATTGCATCAAAGAGAGAAGATTGTCTTTGAATGAATGGAAGAAGACTTGGAGACTTAGAGATATGGAATGGATGCTTGCCTTCAAATATTCAATCCACCACCTTATTTGTACAACTTGAATGAATTGATCTTGAAAAATATTTTTCATATAGATAGATTGCATAAAGTTCACGGTTACCAAAATGAGAGGAGATACCCCCTTTTATACTCATTTTGAGATAAAAAATTGTCAGGCCGACCAAACTAAGATCAGGGAATGATACACCCTTGCATATGGCCTGAAGCCCACTAAAGAAAAAATCCCAAGGAAAAAAACACCCCCACATAGGGTCGACCTTGTCCAAGACAAGCCTGACTTAGGTCATCTTAGTACCAAAGGAGTTAATTCCCAATTCATTATGGGACCCGAGAAATGTGCAAATTCTCAGGGAAAGAGAGTGAAAGATGCAGGAAATAAAACATAAATACATTCATATCTAGGAATCACTAAATTGATCTCTACTAGGTCCTAAAATACATCCAAATAATGGGTGCTAACTTTTTAGGATGATAGATTTAGCCCCCACTTTAGCGGGACTATGAGACAATCTCATGCTGATAGTAAAGTAGATAAAATACATAAGATGATCTCATTAAGGTTAAGGAGACAAAGAAACATCAAGCCCCTTGTATGTGTTAATTTTGGCCTTCTCAATTAACCACACACTTCAACATAGTCCTTCTTCACCAAGAACAAACAAGACTGAATATGAGTTATTCATCCTGCCTGCCTGTGTGATTCGACCTGTTGCCTTCTATCTAGATGGGGGTTTTTGAAATTTTCTCTCAGGACGAGAGTCTCACAACCATGGACCAATCTAAGAGCGAAAGATTTGACATGATAAGTGCAATGCAATGCAAGATTATGCTAAGAAATTGAAATATGAGATATCATCTAAACATGAATGCTAAATGCCATTAATCTAGAAATTGAAAGCTATCTATTTGAAATATGCAATTACTCTATATGATATTAAGAAAATGAGACAACAATTCAGTATTCTAACAATGCAATTTTTGAGTAAAGTTTTCAGGGGGTTTGAATGAAGAAAGAGGGTTCTTTTATAAACCCTGAGAGAATCACAATAGAAACTTTCCTGTTTTGAAATAAAACAACTAGAAAAGCCAGTTAAAAATAGAAAGCTTTATTGAAAAGAATTCAATAAATTGTTTTCTTCCTGCTTTAACTGTTTTATCTCTTTGATTTAATA
>MU226793.1:6211748-6223929 GCA_018584345.1 Thuja plicata
TATATATATATATATATATATATATATTGGAAGAAATGGTGTTAATGTGTTTAAAGGTTTTGGGGAAGATATGATTCTCTTCCTAGCCCCAAAGTTCACAAAGGAAAGATCCATTTTGATCAACCATAAGAAAATGGTTAATGCACAAATGCATCAATCGATCAGAAATAAGAAGAAAGAAGAAAGCCTTACATTCACGAATAATGGATGAAGAGTATACAATAGATTCAAATTGATAAAAACCTTAATTTAAATCAACTGAAGACAATTACTAACCTTAAAACATAGCAGATCTGGAAAAGTCTATTTACTGATGTCTGTGTTGAGTTTCAGGAAATTTTGCAACCAGATCTAGAACAGAAATGCAGAGATGGAAAAAACCCATAAATATTTTACTTTTTTGAGTTAGGTCTACCTTGACCCAAATTCGAGGGCGCAATCATACCCCAAAATGTCAAACTCGACCTGCACTACTGGTGTAGGAGTACCTAGGTAGGGCTAACATGTAACCTAGGGCTTCTAAGTTGTTTTTTTCTTGTAGTGATCCTAGCCACACCACTAGTGAAATAATAAGACTAGGTGGGTCATAGGATGTGTTGAATTAGATAAGGAGGTCTTATTAGATCTTTAGTGTCTTTCTTTTCAAGCAATGTCCAAAGTTGCTCATTTGTATTCATATTACCAATGTTGGGGCAATAATGGAAATGATCCATTCAGGGTTCAAATTGGACAAGGGAAGGTTTAGGATACCTATTTGATGTTTACTTAGCCTAATTTTTAAATTAGTTAAGTTCTTGAGGTGTTGGACCATGTTTTATGCAAGAATCACAAAAGTTGCAAAAGTTGTCAATGTTGTCATTGACAACATTGACAACATTTCTTGCAATAATGTTTTTTTGGGAATTTGAGGTTTCTAATTGTTTGAAACCATCATGATAGGGTCATGTTCAACTATCTAAGACCTCCCTCGACCTTTTCAAGAGGTTGGTTGATTTTGTAAATTTTGTGTACGGACTGTATAGTTGAAGAAAAAGTTGCAGTTTTTGATTTCCTGAGCCATTTGTATTCTAATGGATTAGATTACTTACTATAATCCATGAGTATGTTAGAGTAGATTATTTTGATATTCTTTGTGGTGTTAGATTAGTATTTTGTGTGGTTTTTTTTAGTCTTGTAAATAGTTGTGTTTCCTGCACAGTCGTTGGTCTGAACCAAGCAACTTCTGCAAATGGAGTCATAGGTCCTCTTCCCATATTGGAGTTTGCATGGGCCTTTGGGATTAGGGAGATTACTCCTTGTAAATATTTTATAGTGAAGCAGGGGCCCTGGAAGTCAATCAAGCTAATTTTAAAGTGATGCCCTAGGTGAGCCAGAGTTGCATGACTAGGTATCACAGTGAATTGCAGAGGTGATAAGGAGGATTGAAGGCATTGATAGCTTCAATCAGAGATTATGGAGAGGTAGAAACATGTGTGGTGAAGTCCAAAATTCAATGGGAAGGTTTGGTGAAGGATCCTTAATGGTGGAAACAAATATTTTGATGGATATGCTCTGTCATGTGCATTGAAACCCCTAATTTTAGCCTTGTTTCTAAGAAGTCATTGTACGGACAGTTTGGGGGGACAAGACCTAAAAATATTTTAAGTCTCTCTAAAGGGTGTCAAGATAAAGGGTTAGTTTACCATCTTGTTAAGGTTTATTTCAAGTTATTTGATAAAAAGATCCTAATTAGGCCTAATTGTTTGTAGCCTTGTTTTGGTTGAATTTGGTATGTTTCTTGGAACTCTTTTAGGGTTCTAGTGCAAAGTGTGTTTGGGGGTATTATAGTGGATCCAATTAACATCCTATAAGCCTACCTCTCCATGTAGAAGTGTTCTTGATCAGGTTGGATCAATTAATGAAGATGGGGCAAGAAGAGCTCCAATCTGCTAGGTGATGTATGTTTTGGTTTCTTTGTTGATGTATGCAAGTTGAAAGGAGAAGGGTCTTGTAGAAAGAATCCTTGGAAGTTTGGGGTAAGTTAAGAACCCTAATAGGTCAATAAGTGACCAATAGGATACCCTAGAGGAAGGTAGGGTACAAAGAAATACTTGTAGTTACATCAAATCGGTATCAGAGCAAGTTAAAGACTTGGGAAGACAATGTATGTCTACAACTACTGGTGAATCAGTGAGAGAGTCAAACATGGTGACTATTGTAGAGCTAGATAAAGAGGTGGATGAGAAAAAAAATAAGAATAGACACCTTGAAGAAGCCTTAGAAGGAATGAGGATAAGTCTAGAACAAGTTTCCAATGTAGAATCTAGGAACAAAGAAGTTGAAAGCAGTGATAGGGGTAAAAATATTGTTAAGGAGGACATTATCCCTGAACTAGACCCACTGTCAAATGAGGAGCCATTCTTGAAGGTCATCAAAGCACTAGGTGGAAAAGCATTGGAAGGGATACCCCTTTTTAGTGGAAAGATGGACATTGAGGAAGTGATGGATTGGGTTGATAACCATTTCGAGTGTGAAGGGGTGACAGAGGCACAAAAGCTAAAGGTGGCCAAGTGAAGAATAGGGTCAGCCCTAACATGGAGGAAATACCTTCAAGATGAGATGGTTAGACTGGGTAAGCAGCCCATAGCCAATTGGAATGCAATGGTGACCAAGCTAAAGGAGAATTGTTTGCCAAAGGAATATGAGATTCAACTTCATAGGAAAAGATAGAATTTGAAGCAAAAAGACTTGGATGTGGCCTCTTATGCAGAGGAATTCCAAAGATTGTGTCTTAGGTCCAAGCAACAAGAAGAGGAATCAATTAAGGTTGCTAGGTACTTGGGTGGATTGAAATGGAACATCCAAGAAGAGATTAGTTTTTGGACACCAACCACGATTCAGAGGTGTCATCAATTAGCCCTAAGGGTGGAGGAAAAGAATAGGAAGAAAGGTGACTCTAACTTCAAGAACAGAGGTAGAGGAAGAGACCAACGGGGTCAAAGAGGAGGTTATCAAGGAGGAGGAAATGAGAAAAGGAAACAAGGTGAGACCAAGATGATAGAGCATAATAATGAAAGCACTCCAAGAGGGGGCTATAATAGAGGTAGGGGTAATCAAGGAGGTCCTAGCAGAGGAAGAGGAGGAAAAAGTAACTCATACTTTGCAAGTATGAAGTGTTACAATTGTGGTCAATTAGGCCATCCAGCATATAGATTCCTTGAAAAGCCTACTACTTCAAATCATGATAAGAGAGTTTCATATGCTCATGAGGACACTTCAAGTGTCAAGGCACCTGAATTTGACCATCTAGATTTAGAGATGGGTGAAAACCTAATGTTTAGGTGGGTGTTGATAAGATAAATAGTTAAGGATAAACCCAAGCATAGGAGGGATTTGTTTAGGATAAGATGCAAGATCCTTTGAAAATTTTGTAAGGTGATAGTGGACTCTAGTTCCACAGACAATATCATCTCAGAGGAAGTAGTTAACAAACTCAAGTTGACCAAAGTACCCCATGTAAATCCCTATAAGGTGACCTGGTTAAACAAAGGCCAAAGTGTATTGGTGAATGAGAATGCATGGGTTGAATTCTCTATAGCAGGGTATAAGGAAAAACTATTGTGCGACATCCTACCAATGGATGCTTATCATTTGCTACTAGGAAGACCTTGGCAATTTGAAAATGGGGTAGTGTATGATGGGAAGGAGAATTCTATCACATTCAAGAAGGGAGGAAAAACTTTCAAGATTCCGTCTCTGTTAGTAGAGGAGGAGCTACAACCTAAGACTCCTAACATCATGTTGTGTAGTGGAAAGTAGTTTGTGAAAGATCTTAAGGATGAAGATAATGAAGGATATGCTATTGTTCTTAAGCCTAAGGAAGAAGAGAATCCTGTCAAGGATCCCTTACCATCAGAGATACAAGAATTTCTTGAGAAGTATAAGGACATAGTAAGTGATGGAACTCCTGCAACCTTACCTCCTAGAAGGGTGATAAGCCATCAGATAGACTATCCATGGTGCATCTTTGCCTAATAAGGCAGCTTATAAGCTTACCCTTGATCATAATTTGGAAGTGACAAGGCAAGTGCAAGAACTCTTGGATCAAGGCTTGATCAAGAAGAGTATAAGCCCATGTTCAGTCCCGGTTGTGTTGGCATCCAAGAAGGGAGGAAAATGGAGACTTTGCACCAATTAAAGGGCCATAAATAGAATTACAATAAGGTATAGGTTCCCAATACCTAGGATTGAGGATCTCATGGATTGCCTTGGAGGGGAAATGTACTTCACCAAGTTGGATTTGAAAAGTGGTTATCACCAAATTAGGGTGAAAGAAGGGGATGAATGGAAACGGACATTCAAGACCACAAATGGGTTATAAGAATGGATTGTGATGTCATTTGGCCTTGCAAATGCTCTGAGCACATTCATGAGGCTTGTGAATGAAGTACTCAAGGACTTCACGGGGAAGTTTGTAGTTGTATATCTTGATGATATATTGATCTTTAGTAAGACAAAAGAGGAGCATATCAAGCATGTAGAGGTTGTGTTACAGAGGTTACATGAAGAGAAGTTGGCTATCAATCTTGAGAAATGTGAGTTCTTCAAAAAAGAACTGGTATACTTGGGCTTTGTAGTGTCCAAGGGGTCCTTGAAGATGGATCAAGACAAAGTTGCAGCTATCCTAAATTGGCCACCACCTACCACAGCAACTGAGGAAAGAAGTTTCCATGGCTTAGCCCAATTTTGTAGGTAATTTATCATAAATTTAAGTGGTATTTGTGCACCATCATTAGATACCATCAAGGGTGGGGTAAAAACTAAGTTTAGGTGGAACTTAGAAGCATAGAAAGAATTTGAAATATTGAAGAAACAAGTAGCCACACAACCTATCTTAAAGTTGCCTAGTTTTGAGAATTTGTTTACTATTGAATGTGATGCAAGTGGGATGGTAGTAGGGGGTGTGTTAAGCCAAGAAGGTAGGCCAGTGACCTTCTTTAGTGAGAAATTAAATGAAGCTAAGAAGAAATAATATTCTTATGACTTGGAATTGTATGCCTTAGTTCAATCACTTAGAAAGTGGAGACATTATCTATTATCCAAGGAATTTGTTGTGTTTACTAACAACCAAGCCCTTAGTTATATCAATACTCGGGAGAAACTAAGTAATAGACATCTGAAATTGATGGAATACTTGCAAGCATTCACATTTACAATTAAGCACAAGAAAGGGCAATTAAATAAGGTTGCAAATGCACTAAGAAGGAGATTGTTGAAAGTCCAAGAGGTTTAGTTGAATAGCATTGGGATTGATAGTTTTGAATATCTCTACAAGGCAGATGAAGACTTTGATGAAGCCTACAAGGTGTGTACTGAATTTTAGAATCATTTCCATCACAAGTTTTCTTATTTTACTTTACAAAATGGAATGTTATTTAAGGGTAATCAGTTGTGTGTGCCAAGAGGTTCCATGAGAGAGAATCTCATATAGGAGAAACACAATGGGTGTTTGAGTGATCACTTTGTATGAACAAAACCTTGGAGCTTGCACAAAGGTTCTACGATTGGCCAAATTTGATAAGAGATGTTACTAGGTATGTTGAGCAGTGTGTAGTATGCATGAAAGCCAAAGGAGGAATAAGTAATGCAGGTTTGTACCAACCTTTACTAGTCCCTAATAGGTCATGGGAGTGTGTGAGCATGGACTTCATAGTAGGTCTACCCAAGACAAAGCAAGTAAATGACAAAATATATGTAGTGGTTGATAGATTTAGCAAAAATGGGACATTTCATACCCTTAAAGACTACTCATGATGCTATCCACATAGCCTATTTCTTCTTTAAGGAGATTGTGATAATCCATGGTTTTCCCCTAAGTATTGTAACAGATAGGGATGTGAAATTAATGAGCCATTTCTAGAGAATATTGTGGAATAGATTGGGCACTAATATTTCTTTTGGTTTAGCCTACCATCCTCAAACAGATGACCAAACTAAGGTGGTCAACAGAGTGTTGGGTAACCTATTGAGGTTCCTAACTAAATATTATGGTCAGACATGGGATGTTATCATTCCCCAAGAAAAGTATACTTATAATGATAGCAAGAACAGAACCATGGGGAGAAGCCCATTTGAAATTATCTATGGGATGCACCCAAGAGGTGTGTGTGAACTTAGGGATCTTGGAGGTATGGAGTACAGGAGTGGTCATGCTGAGGACTTCACTCAGACCATGAAGGAGATCCAAGAACAAGCCAAGATCATACAAGACAGTACACAAAATTTGAAGGCCAAAGTTGATGAAAAGAGGAGAGACATTTAGTTTGAGGTAGGTGATTATGTGATGGTTCATTTGAACAAATCCAAGTTATAGAAGGGTGTCCCTACTAAACTTTAGATGAAGAGAGTGGGACCTTGCAAGATCATAGCCAAATATGGGGCTAATGCATACAAAATAGACTTGCCTTCAGATTTTAGCATATCTCCTATTTTTAATGTCCAAGACTTGATCAAATTCAAAGGGCAGATAGATGAGATGGTTCAAAGAAATCAAGGGGTTAGTAATGATGTGGAAGCTACTGTATTACCTCCCAAGACACAATTAGAAGCTAACAGAGTTCTAGATTCAAGAGTTAAGAAGTCTACAAGGCATAAGGTGTACATGGAACACCTCATCAAGTGGAAGAATAGGCCTAAATCGGAGGCCTCATGGATTTCAAAAATATACTTCAAGAAGGTGGGCATCTCTAAAGACATATTGTCCACATGAGTGACATAACTTTCCTTTGTGGGCGAGTATGGTGCATGAGCACCTAGGTAGGGCTAACATGTAACCTAGGGATTCTAAGTTATTTTTGGCTTTTCATGGTCCTAGCCATAACACTAGTGGAATAATAGGACTAGGTGGGTCCTAGGATGTGTTGAGTTAGATAAGTATGTCTTATTAGATCGTTACTATTTTTCTTTTCAAGCAATGTCCAAAGTTGCTCATTTGTATTCATATTGCCAATGTTGAAGAAATAGTGGAAATGATCCATTCAGGGGTCAAATTGGACAAGGAAGGGTTTAGGAGACCTATTTGATGTTTACTTAGCCTAATTTTTCAATTTTTTAATTACTTGAGGTGTTGGACCATGTTTAATGCAAGAATCACAAAAGTTGTAAAAGTTGTCAATGTTGTCATTGACAACATTTCTTGCAATAATGTCTTTTTGGGAATTTGAGGTTTCTAACTATCTGAAACCATCAAGATAGAGTCATGGTCAAATATATAATACATCCCTTGACCTTTTCAAGAGGTTGGTTGATTTTGCAAAGTTTGTGTACGGGCTGTATAATTGAAGAAACAGTTGCAATTTTTTTATTTCCTGAGCATTTTGTGTTCTAATGGATTAGATCACTTATTGTAATCCATGAATATATTAGAGTAGATTATTTTTATATTCTCTATGGTTTTATATTAGGATTTTTTTTGGTTTTTTTTATTCTTGTAAATAGTTTTGTTTTGTGCACAGTCGCTGGTCTGAACCAAGCAACTTCTGCAAATGGATTCATAGGTCCTCTTCCCACTGTGGAGTTTGCATGGGCCTTTGGGATTATGGAGATGAATCCTTGTACATATTTTATAGTGAAGTAGGGTCCCTAGAAGTTAAGAAAGCTAATTTTAAAGTGATGCCCTAGGCGAGCCAGAGTTGCATGGCTAGGGATCACAGTGAATTGCAGAGGTGATAAGGAGGATCGAAGGCATTGATAGCTTCAATAAAAGATTGTGGAGAGGTAGAGACATGTGTGGTGAAGTACCAAAGTCAATTGGAAGGTTTTTTGAAGGATCATTAATGGTGGAAACAAATATTCTGATGGATATGCTCTATGTGCATTGAAACCCCTAATTTTAGCCTTATTTCTAGGAAGTCACTGTACGGACAGTTTGGGGGGACAAGACCTAGAAAATATTTTAGGTCTCTATAAAGGGTGTCAGGATCAAAGGTCATTTTACCATCTTGTTAAGGTTTATTTCAAGTTACTTGAGAAAAAGAGCCTAATTAGGGCTAATTGCTTGTAGCCTTGTTTTGGGTGAATTTGGTATGTTTCTTGGAACTCGTTTAGGGTTCTAGTGCAAAGTGTGTTTGGGGGTATTGGAGTGGATCCAATTAACATCCTAGAAGCCTACCTCTCCATTTAGAATTTTTATTGATCATTTTGGATCAATTAATGAAGATGGGGCAAGAAGAGATCCAATGTGCTAGGTGATGTATGTTTTGGTTTCTTTGTTGATGTATGCAAGTTGAAAGGAGAAGGATCTTGTAGAAATAATCCTTGGAAGGTTAGGGTTAGTCAAGAACCCTAATAGGTGAATAAGTGACCAATAGGATACCCTAGAGGAAGGTATGGTACAAATCAATACTTGTAGTTACATCAACTGCTCTAACGGAAATTCTATTCACAGATTCTGAAAGTTGGTTGAAAAGGGTATCCAAATCTGCTCTTAAATTTGTTGTCTTGTACCTGTACCTACAAGAAAAATGGTTTTTTTTGTTGGGGGGAGGGTTTTTCCTTGGTCAAACCCTGGTTTGGAATTGTAGATGTCCAAAAATATTAATATTATTATTAATATTATTTTCCCTCTTATTCCTCTAACTATTTAATTCAATCAATTAAATAGTTTAAATACTATTCTAATGTATTTTATTTAAATACATTTGTCTCATTAAATTCCCTTTTTAATAAATTTACATTTATTAAATCCTCCTATTTCCTAATTCTTCTAAAACACAATTTATTCAAATTTTGATTTGAATAATACCCTAAATCCTAGCTAGGAACCTATTAATCCTACCCTAAAGCCTACCCTATTCCTACACTATTCCCATCACCTCATTTCCTAAGTATACTTCCCCACCTAACTATCCTTTAACCATGCTTAATGGGTGATTCCTAACCTTTTTAAGGCTAATGGAATGCTCACCCACATCGGGAAATTCTCTCCAAAATGGGCACCCATTCCTCTTTAATTCCTTCTTACAACTTTGTCTCCCCTTTTGAAATATTGAGCTACTCGATATTAAATGCCAACTTTGACTCAAAATTTGCAATCTTTTCAAGTCTATGTGTCCCTTATGTGGCTCTTATGTGGATGCCACATAGGTGCCACTTCATCCAAGCCTCTTCCTCTCTCAAAAACTCTATAAATAGAGGCCTTCACCTCTTCATTTTCCATCTCTCAATATTGCGTTGTTATCATGTTATTTTGCATTTAGAAGTTCATAGCTATAGATTTCATGTTTTCATATGCTCTTAGTTCATGCTTAAATCACTTAGATATTACATGCTAGGTTTCAAATTGGTGAATGAATCTTAATTTCCATCTAGTATATACATATCATGTTCATAACTAGCTTAGAATATCATCATTTTGAAAGATTTGAGACTAGTTCCCTATACTAGTTCTTGAATTATTTCATTTTGTCAATCTTGCATTAGCATTGCGATCCATTTCATTCTTGTGTATTTTGAGAGAGCACACCTACATCCTATAAAGAAGAGCAAATCAAAATGAGTAAAATAGGGTGCATTGTTTACTTATTTTAAGCTCAATCTGATGTTATGCTGAGTTCTTTCTTGCTTGCTTGCTTTGTCATGTGATTTTGAATTGATGTGCTAACCCGCTAATGTTTTCTGTTAGTAATAACTGAGAGCAGGGGGGTGAATCAGTGGCCTCAAAAATTTATCCTTTTAAACTTCAATCCATCAATTAATACACCTCAAATTATTAAGTCCCTACAAGATGAATGCCTTTGAAATACTTGAAATAAATAACTATCTATCGGTTTACCTTGTCTGTCCTTATTCTCCTTGATAACCGATAAGCAGTGAAACTTATTTACCGATACTCAGTAAATATGCAGAGTATACAAGTCAATCCATAAATGCATATGTGAAATGTAAAACAATAAAGTAATAAGCCATACACATATAACACAAGGATTTTAACATGGAAACCCTGTTAAGGGAAAAACCACTGGGACCGGTACCCCAAATTTTCACTCTTCTAAAGTGAGCCCATTTAGGAGACAACCCTTTTAAAGGTTACAAACACACTATTAAGTGAGACCTTGTTAGAGGATTTTTATACATAGGTTGTCACTTAGTATCTGGCTTCTACACTACCATCCTTGAATCAGCCTCTAGACTACCAATAGGCTTTATGCTAATCTTACTACCATCCTTGAATCAGCCTCCTTCTTAGACTGTTAATAGGCTTTAGGTAAGATCGATGCTACTATCATGAGTTAGCCTTCTGGTAATCTGTTAGGATATACCTCAATTACAAAAGACTGTTAAGTCCTGCTCTGTTAAGAGACTTAATACTTCAATGGTTAAACTGAAACACAATGACATGTTTCTAATGCAACTTTGAATTGCAGATATTCAGATCTATTTACGTACATTACCTTTCTGATCAATGTATCAATTCTAATCCTTTTTTCTTCATTCTTTCTTCTCTGTGATTTTGTGCTTCACTGTGTGTCGGTGTCTGCAGAATTCTTTTGCTCTTCCCTTAGCTTGATTGATCAGGACTGCATGAAGTTTAACCTTCATCAGTTTCTCTTCAGCATCTTCTATCAATTCACTCCCCCATGTATCTGATTGCTTGCGGAAATGAATTATGCTTGTCTCTTATATGGAAATGATATTCCTTAATTCTTGGTTCTTGATTCTTGATTCTTGGTGTGAAAAACAATCCAACCAAATTGATTTACAGTTTTAACTCCTGATTTATCTCATAGTTATCTTCTTGCCAGCTGTGTAAATCATCTTTAAATCACTTACTTAACTGTGGTCAAATAAAACAACCAGTTAAGTCTATCCTTAAGCTCTGCCAGCTAGATATTTTGTCATTTTTTGATCTCTATGTTCTGTCGATCAATTCTGCAATTCATCGCCAGTGACAACTGCCAGTTCCATCGATACAACTTTAGTTAGCTTTGAGATCTCTGTCTATCAGGAATCATTGGATATTTCTCTTCAGGAAACACTATTTTTATCTTGTTAGACATCCTGTGATTCTGCTTCATCAGGCAACATTGTCTTCTACTCGTCAAGTGGTGCAGAGCACCCTAGGGTTAGCTCAAAACCCTAGCCCCAGTAATTTTGAACAAGGTTTGATACAAGTCTTCCAACGAGCAAGTCATGTTTTGCTTAGTCGCTCAGTCGCAGAGCCAGCAGCGAGTAGAAAGGTAATGCATCGCACACTCGCGAGCTAGGAAAATAGTTCACTTATTAGTGAGCGAGTGCGCGACGAGGAACTAGTCGCTCAGTCGCAGACGGCTAGCAGGAAAGACAGTGTGCGACAATGCGACGAGTAGCTCATCGCCCAGTCACGAGTCAATTCGCAGTCAGAGAAAACACAGTGCGACAACGCGACGGTGAAATCAATCGCTCAGTCACGAAGACAAACAGTTCAGTCCTGATGTGCGAGTGAGTGACACCCAATGCATCACAAGGTCGCAGATGACTTAACGGCTAAGTGAAAAGCATGACGAGTGTGCGACGAGCATTGTATCGCTCAGTCGCAAGGCAAAGGTCAGCTCAGGGAAACACCTAGCAAGTACGCGACACGAGCTCATCACTCGGTCGCAAAGCAAGAGGCAGCTCGAGTTGAAGCAGTGCGAATGTGCGACCATGGTTATCGCTCAATCGCAAAGACATCATCTACGCATCTTGAAGTAGTATGGGTACACGACGGGTGATCATCGCTCGGTCACAGAAGGAAAGTCAGCTCGAGGAAGAACAGTGCGAGTATGCGACTTGAGCTCATCGCTCAATCGCAACATAAAACACAGCTCGGGTAAATGCATTGCGGGTGCACGATAAAGAGTCATCGCTCAGTCACGAGGTAAAATCCAAGTCAAGTAAATGCATTGCGAGAGTGCGAAAAGCAGGTCATCGCTCAGTCGCAGAGCAAAATGTAAAAGGTTATTTCAGCTCGCGACTACGCGATGGAAAATAGAATAGTCAAATGATCAACGTGCTGACATGTCAATAGGAGAAAGCATTGAAAAGGTCTTAACCGCTAGACAGAAAAAGAGAATGACACGGATGAAAAGAGCATCCATAGTGTCGACCATGCAGAGAAGGTGATGACAGGTTGCAGACGAGAATGGAGAACAGAGAACAGTTGGAGAACTGAGATCGACAGGTA
>MU226793.1:6241186-6251517 GCA_018584345.1 Thuja plicata
GCTAAAAACCTACATCTTAATCAAACCCCATCCTTGAATGTCCTTAAACTAAGCATTGTTTAGGATAATCCCCTTTGTCTTTTGCAACCTCATCACCTTGATCAAAAGGTTGGTTCGTATTAACAAATAATATCATCTGCCGAAGGCCACAAGTCAATCTTAGGTAGACAATCATATCCACTTGATCCTACACTAGGGAAAGAAACCCTTGATCCTTGCATACATCAAGTCATCCTTAATCCGTAGAAGCACATCCATCATCTTAAGCACATCCTAATCTTGGTATCATCATCCTTAGTTTCCTAGGTGTATCCTTGCATACATCTTGCATCTCATATTCCTTTAGGATAGTCCTTTCATGCCACCTATCACACGAGCCACTAAGAAGAGGAAGAACATGGATCCTAATCTTGTCGCTAGCTCATCTAATCCTACGACTGATAATACCAATGCTGTGGTTACTTATGCACCTCAGCCCAATGATCAAATTGAACATATCTAGGTAGACACTAATGAAACTCCCACTCTAAGTACCATGGAAACATTTATCAACCATCCAACGCTTTTCCACATGGTAAACGCCATGAGTGGACACAATAGCAACCAAGTACTCTTAGACATCCAACAACAAGGACTTCAACTTCCACCTTGGATTATACCCACACTTGTCACATGACCTATGGCTCTTCCAGGGGAACGTCCTTATCCCACTAGAAATGAAGTTTTGATCCACTTCAACGAGCCCTACAAGTGGGAACTCTTCTTGTGCAAGTAGTTCATCCCTCCATTCCACCTCCATCATGCACACAACACCCTCACCTACCTCAGGAGCCCCACCTCCTGATGCCACATCAGCAGTGCAAACAATACCCCCTATCACTATGCAAGCACCTCTACAAGCTACAGTCACTCCTCTTTCACAAGCAATCCCAACATTCATTGCAAACTTTCCACCACCACCAGTCAACACACAGCAAACCACCATTCCACCCATTCCTTCTCAACCTGTTCAAAGTGCTACAACCAGTTCACAGCATCAAAGCACCCAAGTCTCCATGCCTATTCTGTCTTTCTTCACCATAGGCATGCCACCTACCAATGCCTATAACCAACCCTTATTTCTACAAGGGTCCACTTTTCCCAATCCACCAGCAATGCAATCACAATGAATGCCAGCAGTTCTACCTCAAATGTTGTTCAACCCAAATCCCCCCATACTGCAACCATTAACGAATCCCTTCATCGTACCCCAAATTCCCATCCAACCTATCCAAGAGTAACAATAATAGCAGCCTATCCAACAGCAACAGCAACAGCAACCTATCCAACAGCAGCAACAACAACCTAACCAACAGCAACAAATCACCAATCCATTCACATCTCAAGTGCAACAACAACCAATCAACCCCTTCACCACTGCACAACCCACTATCCAAACTACACAGTAGCCACAACCACAAATGTAGGGGAAAATCCCCTCATGGCACAACCACTACAATAGTTTGCTAATCCTTTTATCCAACCCATGCAACAACAGCAAACTCTTTTCGCCAATTGCATAGCCATGCCATCTTCTGTTGTATCACAAACAATTCCCCCTCCACAACAAGTTCTCACTGGGGGCCTTCCACCGCAAAAAATGTATCCTCCATCTTATATAGGTGCGCAATAGGTTCATCCCACCTATCTAATGCCACAACAAATACAAGCATATTTCCAACAATTGCAACAATCTTATCAAGCGTCGACACCTCCTCCACTGCAATATTCCCCTCAACCACAGCTTCCACCACAACAACCCATATACAATGACCAACAACCATCATACCAAACACCACAATATCCCCCATATAATCCTCCATATTATCCATTCGATCCATATCAGGTTCAAGGAAATCTTGCAATCATGATCAACAATCCTCCCCCGCAAATCAATCATGAATGGGAGGAAATGAAGAATGCTCTCAAGGAGCTAAAAGCTGGGACAAAAGCTAAAACATTCAAGTTTGAGGAAGTGTTTCCTTATCCATTTGACTGATCCATCACTGCTATACCCTTCCCCAAGAACTTTGAGACCCCTAAATTTGATAAATATCAGGAGAAGGGTGATCCTATGAGTCACGTGAAATAATTCTACATGGCCTGTCAAGAAGTGGCCTATAGTGATAACTTCCTCATGAGACTATTCCCAAAAAGCTTTGGAGGCACCACTCTTGAATGGTTCTACAAAATCCCTGATGGCACAGTCTCTACTTTTGAAAAATTATCTAAAAAGTTTGTGGCCCAATACGCACATAATGTCAAAAATGAAGTCTCACTCCTTGACCTATGCAATTCCAAACAAAAGGGAGGAGAAAGCCTGGCTGATTACCTTCAACGCTGGCAAGGGCTTACTAAAAGGTTGTCTTACCAATGCCCAGAGCAACATCTTATCAAAATATTCATTAACAACCTTCATCCTAAGCTTGCCTATCACATGTGCATGAACTGTATACAAACTTATCACGACATCAGAATCAAGGGTATGTACCTTGAATGAGGTCTCATAGAAGAAGGTACCATTAAGCACTACGAAGAATCCCAACCTGACAAACATAATAATGATCGATCACAATACTGGAACAAGAACAAAAATGCGGTAATAGATGGAGCCACTGATACCAAACACATTCAATTTGTGGTAGCTAGTCCTAATACACCTACCTAGACTTATCAGTAAGCACCACCAATGTACCCTCAAAATCCTCCCATGTATCAACAACACACTCCCACGTATCCTCAACCAACATATCAGAAAAACATGTTCCCTCAAGGTGTGCCTATCTATCCTCCTCTAGGTACATCATATCAACACAACTACCAAGGTCCTATGAATCAAACAAATGCTATATCAGTCCCACATGGACAACAAAGACCTTGCACCTCAAATATGCCACAATGCATGTTTTCCCCTTTGGGTGAACCTATAGATGTCATCTTCTGCAAGCTGGTCCAAGCTAACCAAGTCATGTATCCTAAAACATAGCCATCTGATGACTCAACTCCTAAACCAGCTTGGTATAAAGACAACGAGTACTGTGAATACCATCGTGTTAAGGGGCACACCACTCTCAAATGCATGAAGCTAAAACACTATATCCAGGATCTCATTGACCGCAAGGAGATCAAAGTGGATTCTCCTGCCCAATCATCACCAAATGCAGGCCTTAAAATTTATCAAAATGCATTCCCTAAACACACTTCCGGTACAGGCCCTGGCAATCCTACTCAGTCCTCTGATTAGGGGAAGGGTAAACAAGCAAGAAATACTAACAGAAAAGATTATACAAATGCATATATCAACTACGATAATCTCATTGGCTACATATCCCAAGTCTAGTCCTCCGTCAATGTCATCCATGTCAAGGGTGTCAAAAACCAATGTGCCATCACCACTCATAAAGGTAGGATAACAGTCATGAGTGTCAGTCCCGCCCCATCTGCTAGGACACAATACAACATTTTGGAACACCTAGGGAATACCCCAGCCCAAATTTCCATCTTGGATCTTCTCCGCACATCACCCACTTATCAAGAGATCCTTAATAAAGCCTTGCAAGAATCTCATGTTCCCAGTGACATCAATCTCACTGAATTCCAAAATCTTGTCGGACACTTGTCTGCATCTTGTGGGGTCTCCTTTAGACCAACAGACATACCCTCTGAAGAAACCAATCATAATCTCCCACTCTGTATCACTATCATGGTTAAAGATTTTTCCATCAAATGGGTCATGATAGATAATGGATCGGCCCTAAATCTGTGTACTCTAAAATTCATAAAATAGTTGGGTTGCACTGAGGTTGATATAAAAAATGATTTTATCACAATAAAAGCATATGAAAATCTAGAGCATACTTCTGAAGGCACAATATCATTGCCCATTCAAGTGGGCCCAGTTATCTAGGATACATTATGTCATGTTGTTGATCTTGACCTTCCCTTCAACATTCTCCTTGGATGCCCATGGATTCATTCTATGCAAGTCATCCCATCCACCTACCATCAGTGCATCAAATTCCCATATAAAGGCACTAAGATCACCATCCAAGTAGATCCCAAGCCCTTCACATACTGCAATGTGGTTGAAACATCCTTTCCACATTCCAATCACTATCCCGAGATTGATATTGGCACCTCTGTCGCCAGCTCATCTCAAACCCATTCAGACCCAAAAACAATCCTCTCCTCCACCTTGTCCATGGTCAAGATCAACAAAAAAGGTTGTGGTGAGTACACTTTATCTTATGCCTTCGCAGTTGGAGCACTGCCAGTTGATCCTCACACTTAGGGTCTCCAACTTAATCTAAGCAAGATAGAATCAGAGACAACCAAGGCACTACAATTTGGTTGTACCACTTTTATATCAAAAGGTACTTTTACTGGCCAGGAAATGGCACCAAACATCAACCAATGGCTATATAAAGATCCACCACCCAAGGACACAAGTCGCCTCAATTACTTCAAAGATAAGTACCCCACAACGCACAAACTGGTGACAGAAAAATGGAATTACCAAGGAGGTGGACTTGGTTATGAAGAGAAAGGAATGAAAGATCCTATTACACCTACCCAACTAGAAAATCACCTAGGCCTTGGCATGGGCTCTGACACGAATGGGGGCACCAATGAGTTCATCAACTATTCCTCTTGTCCATTCTTGGGTGAAATTGCTGACATCAAATATATCCCAGAAGAGAAAGTTGTGACAGCTTATGACAATTTTTTCGATGATGAAACCTTCCTGGGAAATCCTATCCTACAACAACTTTCCATCCTCTTCATTGACCTTCCCCTCTGCCATCCTACACTCATAGACTAGGACCAACCAAGTTTCATACACATTGACAAGTTCCAAAGTGAGGACTCACTCCTAAGATTTATGGGATCAATTGAGCAAAGCAGTGACTAGGGACAAGACTCAGCATATGTCTACAAACTAGAACCAAAGGCATACTTTGGGGAAGAGGAGAACTTTAGCCACAAAAATGACACAGAAAATAAAGAGAAAAAAGAGAAAAATTGATCCCCTAGTGAAAACCCCTCTGGGGCACTATCTGATCATAAAAAAGTAAAAAAAAAGGGTGTATCCCCTAGTGAAAACCTCTCTAAGGCACCAGAGGATGAAGATTCTCCTCTTCCTCTTATCCAAGATTACAGGCCTGAACAGTCATCAATTCTCGTTGAAGAAGCAAAACCTGTCAATCTGGGTACCAAAGAAAATCGTGCCATCACATACATAGCAACATCTTTGACTGAAGCAGAAGAAAGTGATCTTGTCACTTTATTAAAGGAATCCATCAACAAGTTCGCATGGTCTTACTCCCACATGCCGGGGTTAGATCCCAACTTGGTGTTTCACCATCTAGTAGTGGACCCGAACATCAAACCTGTCAAGCAAAAGCTCAAAAAGATGCACCCTAAAGTGGCACTACTTGTCAAAGCAGAGCTAGAAAAATTACTCCAAGCCAAGATCATCCACCCCGTTGACTATTCTGACTAGATCTCTAATATGGTGCCCATCTCTAAGCCTAATAAATCAATCAGGATATGTATAGATTTTAGAGATCTCAATAAGGCATGTCCCAAGGATGATTTCCCCTTGCCAAACATAGACATGATTATGGATCTCATAGCAGGACATGAGATGTTATCACTCATGGATGGCTTTTCTAGATATAATCAAATCCGCATTGCAGAAGAAGATCAGCCTAAGATAGCATTCACGACCCCTTGGGGCACCTTCTGCTATAACATGATGCCTTTTGGCTTAAATAATGCTAGGGAAACCTATCAAAGAGCCATGACTGTCATTTTTCACGACATGATTCACAAGATCCTTGAAGACTATGTGGATGATATCTTGGAAAAGTCAGCAAAAATGGAAGATCACCTAAATGTTCTAGAATGCATCTTTGACAGAATTGGACACTACTACTTAATGCTCAACCCTAAGAAATGTGTCTTTTGAGTCACATCAGGAAAACTCCTAGGGTTTATTGTATCCAGATGAGGCATTGAAATCAATCCAAAGAAAGTACAAGCTATCATAGAGATGCCTCCACAAAAAGCACTTCGACAGCTACGCAGCCTCCAAGGAAAGCTACAATCTATGTGTCATTTCATCTCTCAACTAGTGGACAAGTGCCAACCATTCCCACATCTCCTATGCAAATATAATACATTCAAGTGGGATCCTCAGTGTTAGAAGAGTTTTGACAAAATCAAAGAATACTTGGCTAATCCACCCATCTTAGTACCACCTGTACCTGGTCGACCACTCATCCTATACATTTATGCTACTACCACAGCACTGGGGGCACTCCTTTCTCAATTGGATGATGAAGGAAAAGAAAGATCTATTTATTATATCAGTCGAACCTTAGTGGGTTATGAGCTTAATTACTCTCCTATGGAAAAAGCATGTCTAGCAGTGGTCTTTTCCACTACATGCTTAGTCACACAACCAAGCTCATTTCAAAGGTGGATCCTCTCAAGTACCTACTCTCCAGGACTACAATTATAGGTCGAATAGAAAAATGGGTTATGTTGCTGAGTGAATTTGATATTTAGTATGTCAACAAAAAAGCCATTAAAGGGCAAGTCATTGCTGATCAACTAGCCAAAGCACCATTATCAGATGCATATCCTTTGGTCACAGAATTTCCAGATGAGCATTTGTACATGATAGAAGAACAACCAAGGTGGAAAATCTACTTTGATGGGTCCTACACAGCTCATGGCGCAAGGGCAGGAATACTTTTTGTCACACCTCAAGGTGACTACATCCCCATGTCATTCAAATTGGGATTTCCCTGCATAAACAACATTGCAGAATATGAAGCACTAATTGCAGGACTCTGCATGGCCATAGAATGGAACATCACAGATATCCAGGTCTTTGGCGACTCCCAACTCATCATCAAACAAGTCTTGGATGAGTATCAAACCAAAGATGACAAATTGATGCCATATAAGCAGATGGTTGACAAGCTAAAAGAACACTTCCTCCACTTGTAGATAACACAAGTACCACATTTACAAAACAAAGTTGTTGATGCAATGGCCACAATTGGCTCCCTTCTTGAGATTTCCCATGAGTCTACGCAATACAAATTCTTAGTTGAGCAAATACATGCTCTCGCTTATGAGAATGATGAATCAAATCACGTATGTGTCTTGGTTGGTCCCCAGTCCCCGAGGTACCATGATATCCAAGATTACCTACAAAATGGTATCATATCTCCTCATCTCACTGCAAACTAATTCCAAAACTTTATCCGCAGAGCTTCCCAATACAACCTCATAGCCAACACCCTTTATCGTTGAGGTTATCACAATGTACTCTCTAGATGTCTAGATGAAAATGAAGCTGCCCAGGCTTTACAAGAGGTACATGCTAGAATTTGTGGTGCCCACATGAGTGGCATGGTCCTAGCCAAGAAACTTCTATATACAGGGTACTATTGGCCTACAATGGAACATGATGCTTGTGAGTTTGTCAAAAAGTGCCTACCTTGTCAACAACATGCTAATTTGATCCATGCTCCTGCTCAGGATCTCAGACCTATTGCACCTCCTTGGCCCTTCTCTTGTTGGGGTTTTGACCTCGTTGGTAAGATTACTCCCCTCTCTTCTAAAGGCCACAAATACATAATCATAGCTACAGAGTACTTTACAAAGTGGTTCAAAGCAATTCTGCTCACACTCACTACTGGTGTCCAGATATCTAAATTCATCCTCTATCACATTGTTTTCTGCTTTGGCATACCCTCCACCATATTCATAGATCATGGTACACCATTTAAAAATCAACACGTCAGTGATCTCTGTGCTCACCTCCATATCCATCACCATTTCTCCAATCCATATTTCCCACAAGGAAATGGCCAAGCTGAGGCAACTAATAAAACCATCCTCAAAATCCTCAAGAAAGTTTTCAATGATACTGGTCGTGACTGGCATCTCCAGATCAATCCTGCCCTTTTGGCATATCGCACCTCCTACTGTACTCCTACTGGCACTACTCCCTACTCCCTAGTCTACGGTGTTGAAGAAGTCTTACCAATAGAGGTTGAACTACCCTCCCTCTGAGTATCACTAAGAGGCCTGATTGATGATGCAGATTACTGAGTGGCATGGCTCACACAGCTTGATCTATTAGATGAAAAGTGCCAGCAAGCTTATGATCACTTGACTATTTACTAGAATAGACTCAAGAAGAACTATAACAAGAAGATCCACCCATGCCAGTTCCAGGTAGGGGACCTTGTGCTAAAAGAAAATCAGAAAGTGGGTACGGATCAGGAAAAGAAAGGCAAGTTTGAAGTCACCTGGCAAGGCCCATATGTTGTCACTGCATGCTTTGGTTCTGGGGCATATCAAATCTCTACTCCAGAAGGAGAACCATTGAATGATCTTATCAACATCATTCATCTTAGGTGCTTCTATGCCTGACGGATGGTTTTTCATTCCAGTTATCTAAGAAAATCCATAAAAAGTGTAAAAAGTCCTGAAGAAAGCACAAAAATAATGTAAAATAGTCCTAAAAAATTCACTAAAAAGCAAAAAATGAAGCTAAAAAAATGGTTGTCCCAATGAAAACCTGGTAAACAGGCACTTGGGCAATATCAATAAAATCAAAAAGATCCAAAGAAATCAAAAAGAAAAATGAAGAGAAAAACTTTTGTCTAGTGGTGAAAACTTGGCAATTAGGCGCCTTGGACAAGTATGGGTGATGAAAACCTAGAAATAGGCATCACACATAATGGACCATTCCATTATCTATCAAAATCTCATTTCCTTCCATCACCAGCACCACAACTCCACTAATCTCTGCATTTCCAATATTCCCTAGGTGTTCGCATATCATACGCACTAGTCCACAATGATCTCCCTATCTCGTATCCTGAGCTTTTGTACACATAATCTTGTATATTATTTTCCATATGTTGTACTATCCCAAACACTAAGCATCAGTCCTATATATTTCTCATGTCTTGAGTTTCTCCTTGTAAGATCCTACGTTGGTTCTACAGTTTGCTTGTAGTTCACATTTGATCAATCAACTTGGTAAGTCCCATCTTTCTAGAAATGAGTCTTGAGGATGTATCCTTCCTCTCGTCAACTTAAATCTAGATCATCATCATCTTTGGGTTCTTGTAGGATGTATCTTTCCTCTTGAACTAATCAATCAACACATGCAACTATCACGCGCATCAAGTCAAGTAACATGATCCAATCAAATCTCGGCACCAACCTTTGTACGTAATTGTTGTAACTAATCACTTGTAATTAATCACTTTGTTTGATCCTTGTACATTCGTGACACCTTCCATCTTCCCACCATCATGATAACATCCTGAGTCATCATCCTACTAACATTCCCTGCCTGATCCTACATAGTCCACCCATCTGGTTTATCAGTTGATTGTGACACACACAAAAAATATAGGTGAGTCCCATTTGCACCCATTGCATCCATTTCATATGTTGCCTCTAGTATCATTATTGCATCGATCATTAAGATTCAGTTACATTATTCATCATTTTAGATTCATCATTAGATTGCATTAGATCCATCACTCAAGTCACATTGTTCATTATTAAATTGCATTAATCATCATGTCAATAGTTAGTATCATTTTAGAACTTTGCATTATAAATCCATTATTTAGCTTGCATTGTTAAATCCATTTTAGATTCATTTTATCATCTTGCATTGTTAAATTCATTTTAGAACCCATTTTATCATCTTGCGTTGTTAAATTCATTTTAGATTCATTTTATCATCTTACACTGTTAAATTCATTCTAGATTCATTTTATCATCTTGCACTGTTAAATTCATTCTAGATTCATTTTATCATCTTGCATTGTTAAAATTCATTTTAGATTCATTTTATCATCTCGCATTGCTCATCCATTTTAGATTCATTTTTAGTCTTGCATTGTTAAATACATGTACACCTTGCATAATTAAGTCATTTTAATCTTTAGATTCATTTTTTGTTAAAACATTTAGATTTCATTGTTCACTCATTTGCACATTCATTTTAGTCTTGCATAATTCATCCATTTTAGGTTCATCTTGCATTCATCCATTTTTATCATCTCACATTATTACAACATTTAGATTCATGTACCACTTGCATAATCAATTCATTTCGATTCATTTTAGTCTTGCATTTGTTAAAACATCATTTAGGTTCATCTGGCATCAACATATATATTGCATACATCATAAAAACACATCACATCCTACATCCACACACATCAGTACATCATATATAT
>MU226793.1:6254575-6271545 GCA_018584345.1 Thuja plicata
CCCCCGTTTCCCCCCCCCCCGTGTATATTTTTGTATATATCATCTTGTTGTAAAGCTGAAATATGCATAAAATCTCAAAAACATTTAAAAATCGCAAAAAATCCAAAAATTTCAAAACCATCAAATATTGTCAAAAATCATGCAATAAACACTTCATTCTTTTCGATTCTTTCCAGGTCTTCAACAACACTTCGACTCGTGCGACTGTGACACTATTTTTCACCAAATCAATTTTGCGACTAACTATCCTTGCTATCCATCCTATTCACAGCTTTTTCCAGCGAATCTCTTTTACCAAATCAAATCCAATCTTTGCCCGTCAAAATGCATCCTTTCAGTGTTGACTTATCAAATCTTTCATCACATCAATCCTATTCATGGCAAGAACTTTGGATCGAATGACTGCTTGGTCATGAGGCCTTCTTTATTGATTTTATCTTTTTGTGTCAGTTAAAACCTACTCACCACTACCTCGATCTACTATATCTTGGTGCGTTGTGACTGGTTGCTATTGATACATGCATCTTTTGCAGTGTGCTTTTGTTTAAGGGTCAAGTCCACACAAAGGAATATTGTCATTTGTGTTTTCTAACACCTGATGCATACCTCCTATTGCAATATCAAAATCGGATGTGCTCTCCATATTTTTCACACAAATGGATCCCCATGCTCATTTAGCTACATTTACGTTCATTTGCATTTGCATTCTTAATTGAATTTCAAAAGGCTCTATTTATTCCCTCCTCTCCCTTCCTCCTTCCTGTTGCATCCTTTTTTGAGAAAATCCCACAACATTGTCTTTGTTGTGTTCTTTTTTCGAGGGGGCACAACCTCGTATCATCGTTGCTTCAGCACGACTCCTAGAAACCCTCTTCCTCTAGGATAACTCATTTTCTTTTCTTTGACAAAATGTCACTTGCAACACCACGTCAAAGAGGGGAAAATGTAGAAGTCCAAAAATATTAATATTATTTTCCCTCTTATTCCTCTAACTATTTAATTCAATCAATTAAATAGTTTCATTTGCTAATAGTTTAAATACTATTCTAATGTATTTTATTTAAATACATTTGTCTCATGAAATTCCTTTTTTAATAAATTTACATTTATTAAATCCTCCATTTTCCTAATTCTTCTAAAACACAATTTATTCAAATTTTGATTTGAATAATACTCTAAATCCTAGCTAGGAACCTATTAATCCTACCCTAAAGCCTACCCTATTCCTACCTTATTCTCATCACCTCATTTCCTAAGTATACTTCCCCACCTAACTATCCTTTAACCATGCTTAATGGGTGATTCCTAACCTTTTTAAGGCTAATGGAATTCTCACCCACATGGGGAAATTCTCTCCAAAATGGGCACCCATTCCTCTTTAATTCCTTCTTACAACTTTGTCTCCCCTTTTGAAATATTGAGCTACTCAATATTAAATGCCAATTTTGACACAAAATTGGCCATCTTTTCAAGTCTATGTGTCCCTTATGTGGCTCTTATGTGGATGCCACATAGGTTACACTTCATCCAATCCTCTTCCTCTCTCCAAAAACTCTATAAATAGAGGCCTTCACCTCTTCATTTTCCATCTCTCAATATTGCATTGTTATCATGTTATTTTGCATTTAGAAGTTCATAGCTATAGATTTCATGTTTTCATATGCTCTTAGTTCATGCTTAAATCACTTAGATATTACATGCTAGGTTTCAAATTGGTGAATTAATCTTAATTTCCATCTAGTATATGCATATCATGTTCATAACTAGCTTAGAATATCATCATTTTGAAAGATTTGAGAATAGTTCCCTATACTAGTTATTGAATTATTTCATTTTGTCAACCTTGCATTTTCATTGGGATCCATTGCATTCTTGTGTGTTTTGAGAGAGAACACCTACATCCTATCAAGAAGAGAAAATCAAAATGAGTAAAATAGGGTGCATTGTTTACTTATTTTAAGTTCAATCTAATGTTATGTTGAGTTCTCTATTGCTTGCTTGCTTTTTCATGTGATTTTGAATTGATGTGCTAACCCACTAATGTTTTCATATTTGAGCTTTCTCCCAATAGATTGAATAATTCCTCATACACAGGAATTAACCTTAAAATATAATCAAAATTGCATAAATAAACAAAGCAAATAAACAAATTCACATTGCTTGTATAGAAACCCTTGTGGAGGATTCGAATCCTTGGATCCACAAGTATGTATGCACCAAATGAATGTAGAATGTAGAAATTAGGATGTAGGATGTCTCAAATCAATTTATTTTATATCTTCAATACCAATCTTTAATGGATCTTGGAATAGGAAGAGGCTTGCATGGATGTGGATGGAGAAATCTTCAACAAGAGGGCTCCATAGAGCTTGAATCCTTCAATGGCTACCAATGGATCTCCTTGATGAATTGAATGCTTGAATGTGCTTGAATACTTGAATTCTTGAGAGTAGATGATTGATTCAATAGATTATTAGCTTGCTTCAAGTCTTTCTTCTTAGCTTGTCTTTCACACTTCTCCTTGCTTTCAAGTCTTAGATAGTTAGAGAAAATGAGAGGAGAAGGCTTCCTTATATAAAAATCTAGGGAACAATATTCTAGAGAGGCCTACATAGGAGAATTAAATTTAAATTAGAATTATACCCTTAGAAGTGGACCTATATTAAATATAATTTCAATATTTATTGCCTCGAAGACTGAAATAGCCAACCCGAAAGCAGGAATTAAATCTTTATGAAGCCCGACATCTGAAAACCCTGGAAATTTGAAAATTGGACCCTGGGTCAAGGTTGAGGTTGACTCTGATCTAGGTCAGGTTCAAGGTTGACCTTGACCTAGGTCAGGGTGGAGTTGAACCCTGACCTAGGTTAGGGTTGAGGCCGACCTTGACCCAGAAGATTGACCTTGACCCTGAGGTCAAGAATTTCAAATCTGTAGATCAGGATGTCGGAAATAGGCCAGAGAGAAGTGGAAAATGGGGTAGAATAGGGGAAAAGCTAGATCCAAGTCAAAGACCCATTCAAGGTACTTTACATGACCCCAAACCACTTACTCAAAGGGATAAACTAGTCCAAAATGGAATTTCTTCCATTTTTCAACTATACATTTAGCCCCCACTTTAGCAAGAGTATGGACTTGATGCAAACTCTTGGTAAAGGAGATCATATAGAAAAGATAATTTTATTAAAATCAAAAGTGACAAAGGAATCCTCAAGCCCCCATGGAATTAAGTCTTTATCAACCCTAAGATCATGATAAGAGAGACATCACCAGTCAAAGAGAAAGAGAGAGAGGGTGTGATTACCTTGCCCAATGAGAACCTATGTCCCATTGTAAATCACGCAAGGAAAAAGCGCAACTGGAAAGATGGAGTTGAACTGCCTAGTGAATGTGACTACTCTCTAGTCAACCCATCAAGGTTTTACCCTTAGGAATATTCTACTCCAAAAGAGAAAATTCAAACATAGAGAGATCCAGTCTTAAGGACACCTTCCGACCTTAAGGGATCAAAACATTGTAAATTGAAACTGGAGGGATCAAGAGATCTTATAAGGTAAAAATCCATGCTTTAAGGATTAGTCTCTAATCCATAAAGGGAGAAAAATTTTAAGTTTTGAAAATATTTTTAAAATGCGTGTGTGCAAAAAATTAGAGTGTATGCCCCCACATTAAATTCATTGCTAACACTTTAATAGGAGCAATGGCTTTAACGGAAACATAAATAACTCTACTGATTACGTTTCCACTACGAGATGCCCCCAAGTGAAAAAAAATCAAGGGAAATACCACATAAATATACAGAGAACACATAAGGGATCTACCTACCATGGGGTCAGTATGATCATAAGATAATATGTATATATGACATTATATTATTGCAAATGAATTGACATCATTCCCCAAAGAAAGTAGAACTACAATCACAATGGAGGAAAGAAAATTCAAGAGTTAGAAAGAAGATTCTTTTCAAATCACAACATGGAGACCAAAAAGAATCAGTGCTACCATGTCGCAAATCCAAGCAGACTACACAAGGAAAAAATTTATGAACAATAGCACAAGTACAACATAACATGAAAACAACATATAAAAGAATAGAGATAGATATAGAGGAATATTACAACAAGTTTGATTCCTTTATCACCTTGCACCACCAAAGTAACAAGGGTCATATAAAATAATCTAACAAAAATTTAGCAAACACATTACGAGAGAAGCACAATACAACAGGAAAATACATAAAAGGCTACCATGAAGGACAAGCCAATCAAGTGCATCGCCTACTCTCCACATCTCGATTTATATCATTTAGGGAAGGTGGGAAACTCACAAGAGGGACTATATCCAACACAGTAGGAATAATAACTAGTTCCAAACAAGGATCCTCTTAAGAATCATGATGTTTGATACTAAGTGTAATTATCAATTGTGTGGAAAGCATATGAGGTAAATCAATATCAAGATCAATAGTCTCATATTCAACATTAGCATCAATAGGATCATCAAGAGTATCTTCTTCATCAAGATTAATCGAAATAGAATCATCATAATCATTCATCTTAACATCATTCTGAACGTTAACTTCCTCCAACACATCAGACATAGGATGGTCAAAAGAAGGTAAATAATTTCAAAGAACAAAGGCATGGGCCCTAGCATGAGCCTGATGCTTCTTACGATGTTCATTGGCAGATTTCTTATGTTTTGTCTTGTTTGAGATATGCTGATAACTAGGAGGAATAACAATCGGTTCCTTCACAGGTTCTATAGGAGGATTAGTAGGACTCTCAGTAGGCTGAAAAGTGATACTAGGAGCTTGATTAATAGAACTAGAAGTAATGGATAAAGGAGGTATGGAAGGTGTAGGCTAAAGACCACAGTTAATATCTATCTGAGGCATGCTTAACTCAAGAATCTTACAATGTTTATAGGCTTGATATGAGAAAAAAAGGTTATTAGGTCAAGAAGAACATGAAGTAGGTAATGAAGGCCAAAAGAAGTCAAGGGTAGCACAATCTCTAGGCCTAGAAGGTTGATATAAACTATGATTAATCATTTTCACCTCTTTGTCATGAATGAACTTAATACGCTTATGGATAGGAGAAGCAACAGCACGCATGGCAGTCAACCAAGGAAAACCAAGCTTAACTTGAAATTGATCAGAAGTAGGGACAACAACGAAGGTAGTGTCCACAAATTTACCACAAAGTTTAATAGGTAAGTTAATAGAACCAAATGATAGATAGAGAAAATAATTACAAGTTTGAATCCACACGTCAGATGTATCATAATAATCACATTGTAAGTTCTTCATAAAAAGTTTTTCTTCAATGATGACATTGACTAAGGAAGTAGGGTCAACAAGACAAGTACACATAGGTATCTTATCAATCCTAGCATAAATGTAGAGGGGACCATCAGGAGCCTTAATAGTCTTAGAATCATCAAAGATTATTGAGAGTTCCCTAGGTCCTTCATGATTAGGTTGTTTTGAAGGTTTAGATTGAGGTTTCAATTGAGATTGAGGTTTCAATTGAGGTTGAGGTGGAACTTGAAGTTGAGGTTGAGATTGAGGAACTTGAATAGGAGGTTGAGATTGAGGCTAGGGTGGAGAGACAAGTTGAGACAATACAACATGCTCCACATGGTTAACAATATGATTGAGATCATCCATCTTTGAATCATAAACAATATCTACATAAGATGGTTGAATAATGGTATTAGTATCATGTGAAGGTGAAGGATTCATATAGATTTGAAGGTTTTGATTAGGAGGAAAGACAAACTTATTCTTACTACCATCAAAATTATCAACAGATAATGAATTAGAATCAATTAAATCTTGAACCTTGTGTTTTAGAGAATAACACTTCCCAGTACCATGGCCATTCTGACGATGGTATTGACAAAAGGCTTTGGGATCAAAGGATTTTGATGTCATCGTAGTAGGAAGAAGAGGTCGAATAGGAGGCAAAGTAATCATATTAGCAGTCAACAATTTACTTATAATAAAATGTAAAGATTTAGAAAGAGGAGTAAACGTATGATTTAAACAAAAAGCAGTGGATGCAAAAGTGACATTGTGGGATGCAGCAACAACTTGATGAGAAACTACATTTGCCTATTTATTTATCTTGACATAGTTGTTAGGTTTATGAAACTTCTTTGGATTAGGAGCAGAATCACTCTTATCAACTAGAATAGGAGCCATTGGAGTGTTGCTCTCAAATTGACTCACTTGTAATTGATAATGATGAAGTGTTGCACAAAGTTGTTGAAAAGAGGTAAATTTAGTAAGAAGGATCTTATCTCTAATATTCTTTTGCAAATTTGAAATAAACATATGATGAATATCAATACCAGGAACAAGATAAGAAATTTGAGCATACAAATGCTTAAATCTACCAATAAATTCAGTCAATTTTTCTTTAGTATTATGTTTATAATACATCAAATCAATTAAGGAAACTTGCCGGCCAAATTTATTTTGGAACTATTGAATAAAGGTATTGGAAAGTTTTAGAAAAGAATCAATAGAATAAGGAGGCAAGTAAAAATACCATTGCAAGGCCTTATCATGAAAATTTCTAGCAAACAACTTGGCTAAAATCCTATGGTCATGAGCATAGTCACTACAAAGGATTTGAAATGTTTTAACATGAGTGACAAGATCTCCCATACCATTTTAATTCTCAAGATGAGGCATATTGGCTTGCTGAGGGATAGGAGCATGAATAATGTCTAGGGATAAAGGACTACCCATGTCACATGTAGGAATACTAAACTTGGATTGAGTTAAGGATGCAAGTTGTTGTTGTAAAGAGGACATAGTTTGAGCTAGATTAATGATGGTGGAATAATTAGAATAAATAGGAGGCATAGACACATTAGGAACACTAGGACAAGTGTAGGAAGCGGCAGGAATAGAAGACAACCGGTGGAACACTTGGAACCATAGTTGGAAGAGGATTGGAATAGGTAAATGGAACAATATGGTATGAGGTTGTGAGGTAGGTAGAGATACCAGTGGAACACTCACTGGAAGAGATGGAAGTGGAAGATTTGAAGCTAGAGGATTGGAAAATGTAAGAGATGTAGTCACTAAAGGAGGAGTGTAAGTAGGATTACTAGGTAAAGGACCAGAAGAAGGTTCCACACTAGTGACAGGAGGAGTGAATCCTAGATCTTGAGCTTCTTGAGCTAAAGGTTTAACATTTAACTGTGCAAGATGAGTAATACTACACAAGAGATTAACACCTTGATCACTATCATGAAGGAATTTTTTAAGAGCCTATATAGCTTGAAAAGACTCTTGATTATGGTTTTTTTGAATAAGCCAATTTCCCATTTTATTAAGTCCAGTTGACAGTTTTTGGACTTGTTCAAGAGGAACTCTTAAAGCATCATCCTCATCAAGAGATGAGTGAGAAGAGTTATGATCCATAGAAGGATTGGAATCATGAGTGATCAAATTATCATCCAAGATCCTAAGGAAAGGAGAGGAAGACTCAAGATCAAAGAAACCCATAAGTCTGTGACTTCTTCTAACCGGGATATTATAGGTAGGACTAGAGGTAGTAAAGCTCATACACTAATGCAATGTAAATAAACTAAATTAAGAAAATGTAAATGCAAGAACATAAAATACGTCTAATATAATATGCATGCAAGATCTAACATGAAATGTAAATCTAACACCAAAAAGAAAGAGTTGTCTATCGCGGGTTCACCAAAATGTAAGATATAAAAATGTAATTCAAAATGTAATGGAAGAAAATGTAATAGAAGAAAATGGAAGTAAGTGTTATGGATGTATATATATTGGAAGAAATTGTTTTTATGAGTTTAAAGGTTTTGGGGGAAGATAAGACTCTCTTCCTAGCCCCAAATTTCACAAAGGAAATATCCACTTTGATCAACCATAAGAAAATGGTTAATGCACAAATGCATCAATTGATCAGAAATATGAAGAAATAAGAAATCCTTACATTCTTGAATAATGGATGAAGAGTATATAATATATTTGAATTGATTAAAACCTTAATTGAAATGAATTGAAGACAAGTACTAACCTCAAAACATAGTAGAGCTGGAAAATTCTATTTTTTGATGTTTGTGTTGAGTTTCAGAAAATTCTGCAACCAGATCTGGAACAGAAATGCAGATACAGACAAACCCAAAAAATATTTTTATTTTCTGATTCAGGTCGACCTTGACCCAAATGCGGGGATGCAATTGTACCCCAAAATTTTGACCTCGACCTGCACTTCTCTGACATAAATTATGTTCACGGATCCTGAAAGTTGGCTGAAAAGGGTATCCAAATCTTCTCTTAAATTTGTTGTCTTGTACCTATACCTGCAAGAAAAATGGTTTTGATTATTGGGAGGTTTCCCTGCTAAAACCCCAGTTTTGTAATTAACCTTAAAATATAATTTAAATTGCATAAATAAACAAAGCAAATAAACAAATTCACCTTGCTTGTATACAAACCCTTGTGGAGGATTCGAATCCTTGGATCCATAAGTATGTATGCACCAAATGAATGTAGAATGTAGAAAGTAGGATGTAGGATGTCTCAAATCAATTAATTTTAGGTCTTCAACACCAGTCTTTAATGGATCTTGGAATAGGAAGAGGCTTGCATGGGTGTGGATGGAGAAATCTTCAACAAGAGGGCTCCATAGAGATTGAATCCTTCAATGGCTACCAATGGATCTCATTGATGAATTGAATGCTTGAATGTGATTGAATGTTTGAATGCTTGAGAGTAGATGATTGCTTCAATAGATTATTAGCTTGCTTCAAATTTTCATTCTTAGCTTGTCTTTCACACTTCTCCTTTCTTTCAAGTCTTAGGTAGTTAGAGAAAATGAGAGGAGAAGGCTTCCTTATATACAAATCTAGGGCACAATATTCTAGATAGGCCTACATAGGAGAATTAAATTCCAATTAGACCTATACCCTTAGAACTGGACCTATATTAAATATAATTTCAAGAGTCATTTCCTCAAAGACCGAAACAGCTGACCCGGAAGTGGGAATTAAATCTTTCTGAAGCTCGACATTCGGAAACCTCAGAAACTTGAAAATTGGACCCTGGGTCAGGGTCGAGGTTGAATTTCACCTAGGTCAAGGTCAAGGTCGACCTTGACCTAGGTTAGGGTCAAGGCCAACCTTGACCCAAAAGGTCGACCTTGACCCTGAGGTCAAGAACTTCAAATCTGTAGATCAGGATGTCAGAAATAGGTCAGAGAGAAGTGGAAAATGGGGCAGAATAGGGGGAAAATATAGATCCAATTCAAATACCCATTCAAGGCACTTGACATGACCTTGAAACACTTACTTAGAGGGCTAAACCAGTCCAAAATGGAAGTGCTTCCATTTTTTTACTATAGATTCCTTAGATCGCACGACTTAATATTGTCTACTATATGAGTTACAGATGTTTTAGTGAAGATTGGGTACTAGACTGTGACTGTGATCTTTGACAGAGTTATTCTATGTGTTTTGAGTATAACTTACGAGAAATGTGGATTCAGGTTATGAGATCTTAAGGGATAGAAGAAGACATGTTAAGGATTTTTTTTATGATTCTTGGGTTTCAAGACTCTTGGTGACATCAGTTGTGGTGTGTGTTCTGGAGGAGACCTATTTGGGGCCAAATTCAAAGATGTAGCATGTATTATGAATTATGAGCATGGATTATGGACTTTGGAATATATTTGATGTATTGTAATTGATGTTTACTTGTTATAGGTATCGTGTGTAACTTAGCAAGGGGTTAAATAATTATTTATATATTGGGAAAGCCTAATTGGCCGACTTAATTAATTATTGTAATAGGGTATATATGAGACATCTTTTCTTGGTTGAAAATGATGTATGCGAAGTGGAAAATGTGATTGTGGAAGAGACAACGAAGTGTGGAAGTTGTGAGCTTGTTTGTGTGAATTTTGTTGGTTGTAGAGTAGAGCTTGTGATTATGTTACTTCATTGGAACTGATCAAGCAAAGGCAGTTGCTATCAGATAGTTCACTGGATTGTATATTTTCTACATACTCTTGTATTTCAGACTGTAAGTCCTGAAGGTGGATTTAACCTTATTTAGGCAGTGTGCCTGGGAAATAAGCACATTGTTACTCTTGACTCCTAACAAGGTTTGTCCTTTAATAGGGACTATGTATTGTAATGCATAAATAAGCTCCTAACAGGGATAAATCTTTTAATAGGGATACTATACTCTCAGTACATCATTTGTGGGTGCTAATTCCCACAAGGGTTTTACCTTTAATAGGGTTTCCTCGACAATAAAGGATTGTGTTGGTATTTACTGTGTTATAATTTGGATTAATGTTTTTGTTTATAAAGTTTAATGTTTAATAATCTTTCTCACAACTCATTCACCCCCCCCCCCTCTCAACTGTGTTGGTGGACTATTATTCCTAACACTAACAATTGGTGTTAGACCATAGGTCATAGGTTCAAACCCCATGCATGTCCTGAGGGTAGGATTGTTACAAGGTGTGTGCCCTTGGTCTCAGTTAGTACAAGCAGTGGTTGGTGACAAGGGTTTAACAACCTCTTGTGGATTCTATAATTCTAGTGGTTGTATCGAGCATTAAAAGTTCAAGCTTTTGGTGCAATGACAACCATTCATTTGGCTTGGAGATTAGACTATGAATATTTGTGGTGACTTACTTCATAGTATAACAAGTTTGGATAGCTCTGGTATTATCCTTATTGCGGAGAAGAACACAAAGAAACAGGTGGAAACCCTAACCCATTCACGATGGGAAAAGAGAGCGATGATAGTGAATGATATATATCAGCAAGATGTTACATTGATTTCAATCATTCTAGGTTATAAACTTCATTATAGTAGCTGACCTAACTCAATATCAGCTGGTGTGATTTTGATGGCATATAAAATGGTGAAAGAAAATGTTAAATATAACCTTTTTGAAGTACTTGCACAACAGTTCTTGGAGAATGTGAGGCAATCAAGAAGGTTAAGTCAAAGGAATTCAGGTTTGGGTCTCTATTAATACACATGTATATTCATATTTTGCATAAATTCCCTAGTATGCATCCTAGATATTAGAAGGATAGTGAACCCAGTAGAATTCAGATCACACAGAGCTATAGAAGACAAAAAATTACATGGGTTGATGGTGAGTTATTTGGGATGATAAAAAACTTGCAGAGACAGATGAAGGAAATAGAGAGGATTCTTGAGGCATTGGTAGATAAGTACAAAGATTCAATTTGTTTCATGGTTTAAAATGATTATGTTTTCTTTAAGGCAGTGCAACCTAGGATGAAGTGGTGTTATCCTCTGGGATATGAAGTCAATTTTGAGGTCTTGACTATGCAAGTAGAACACATACTATCCTTAGAAATTGATCCATCCAAATAAAGATGGGTACCTATGAAGAGAAGATAGAGATGATAAGGGAAGAATGGACTAGAGGTGTAAGAAAGAGGAAAGTGGAAAAATTGGTAGATGATCTAGCAACCAAGGCTAGTATAAAAAATAGGAGATGAAAGAGGGAAGAAAGAAGATGACAAAAAGAGCTTTTGGGTTGGCGAGCACTACTCCTATAGCCCTTCCACCTCCAGAAGTAGAGAAGATTATTAGTCCACCTTCTACTGTGATTGATATATCTAAGACTACACCTACACCACCAATGACAACAATGCAAAAAGAGAAACTTATGTAATTTTTGAGAAGGAACACAAGGTCCACTAAACAAGACTCTCTGCCTAAGAGATAGAGGAAAAAAGTTGAAAAGAATAAGGGAGAAGATAATACAATTGAAGAGAAGAGCACTAATGTGAAACAACTCTGGAAGACTAACATGAAAATACTGGAAAAGAGGATAATTGAGTAGGGAAATTTGAACACCTTGATCATATACTATGAGAGGTATGAGGCATCTAATAAACTTATGATTGAATACATGGTAATAAATCATTTGCTTGATTTTAAGAATAACTTGCTAGAAGTTGAAAGCAGTATACCTGAAGAACTTTATGAGAATTTGGAAATAAGGAAATAGTTAGCACAGATAGAAGATGAAACAATCAAGGCACAAGTAATTGAAGACATGTTACCTATTGTTTCAGTCAAAGAAATGGAAAAGATATTAAATGCTTTCAAACCTTTCTTGAGAACTAGGTCAAGATTGGTAAAGATAATGGGGAGAAGGTATGATGAAGTGATTGAGGAAACACAAAAGTTTTTGGATAAGGTTATGATGGATACTGAACCTGAGAAGCCACACCACCAAAGGCTACAAAGTCTAAAACTATTGAAAAGGTGAGTCATAAAGGATGGCAGAAATAAGTCTTGACAAATCAAAGGGAAAAGATACTAGTCAATTTATGAGTACTATGAAGCAACCAAATTTCTTTGTTTCTGGTGTGCTTGTGTCTTTGGACACTTCGCATGATGTTAGTGATCCTTTTGAGAAGGATATCAACATTTAAGGAAGCATTTTTCCTATTATACACTAAATGTGCACCCTATTCAAGCTCTCTTGGTCTTGATAATCTAGTATAACATCGGAATCACTTCGAGGTTGTGGGTGTAATACCCTTCTAACTCTAATACAAGTTTTGTGCTTTCTGAATGAAGTAAGATCTTTAGATGTTTCCTTAAAGCTTAATACTTGTTTTCCTATAAGTTGTTTATAATAATTTCGTCAGCTTGTACCTAAGAATTCTAAATATCAGACATATTGTCTGAAGGTATCATTTATGTATGTGTTGTCTCCATGTATGTATAAAGGACCTTCAAATACCTTTCTGAACATAGTTAGGATGTAATGTGCTGGATCAATATAGATATATTCTTCTATTAAAGTTACTTTCAATGAATCTTGTATGTCACTTAATGATTTAGGATATTTATTATGATTATGGTGATTTATTATTAGTATTGATTATTGACTAACCCAATGCTCATATTCTAACCCTCATTATGATAATGTTACATCCTTTGTCCATGTGTGTGTGTGCGTGTATATATGCATGATGTGTTTTCATGATTCAGGACAAAGTTGTAGTTACTCACATGGATGAGGTCCACACGATGTATCGATCCCAATCATCTATCTACAATTTCTTCTTTTATATGTACATTGATGCACATGTATTTATTCTTTGTGATGTAGGCTTTTAGGTACTGGGCATCGACTTCACCTGGCTTCACAGGTCTGAGCGTGCCCCAAAATCCTTGATCGTTGTTGTTGTTATAGAGATAGTACCAGGTCCCACAAGACTAAGCCTAGCCATGATCCTTGCTCCCGGGTTAGGTCTTTTTGGTATTTGTCCTTTGATTGTGGATATTCGTTATAGTCCCTATGACTAGGTGAATATTGTTTTTTGGTTGGATTATCGGTTAGTAATAATTTGATGGTATTATGGAATTAAATATGTGGTAATAAGCTTTTTCTAAGTGTATTCATTAATGCATGATTATAATAATAATATTTGCATGGATATATATACACATAGGCATATGGGTGCCCACATATGCATATGTCTATATATATGGTTATATAAATATGCTTATATAAATGTTATATATGTGTGTGTTTATGTATTTATTTATTATGTGCCTTTTTATTTTTAAGAAAGAAATTAACTATTATGTGAAATTATAACTGGACCTATAATTAATCCTTTAAAAGAGAAAAGTAACTAAACTTTATCTAAGGTGAAAGAAATAATAAAATAAAAGAATTTACCTAAAGCATGAAATTAAAACATAAAGTAACAAAGGTGGTAAATTAACCAAAGCATTCCCGGGAAACTATTTACACATTAATCTAAAAACTAATATAGTCCAAACAAATAACCAAAAGATAGTTGTGGATGGTTGCATCGGTTGAAATTTCCCGTGCAACCAATCCTACAACATATTTATGTAAGGAGATTTGGAAAGTAAGGGGGAGGAAGAAAATAGGGAATTGACATACAACCAAAGAATATTGGTGGTGACATTTGGAGGAAAACCCTGTGATTTAAAAGCTTGAAGAAGTTGGAATTGGCTGGAGTGGGCTGGGAACTTCTTCAAAGGTTTCTCCACAGGATTCCAGGTAGGCTCTACTTGGAAAGAGAATCCTTTTCATATGAAATTTGTGCTTGATGTGTGTGTTTTATTGTCTGCTAGTGTTATATTACATCAGAGGAAATCTTTAATGGTTGTAATGCTATGTTGCTTTCTCATATTATTGAAAGTTGATGACTATCTTCATGATAGGTAATGATAGTGTGTGTTCATGCCATTTATACTTCTTTATGATTTGTCTCCATTAGATAGTATGTCTATTACCTGGAACCCTCATCCTTTGATGCTTATGAGTTGCAGTACTCTCTCTCTCCCTTATTAGAATAGTATGTTTTGAGATTATCCTTCTTTACCTTGCATCTAGTGGCAAGAATAGAATAGACACACCTTAAAGGTAGGATGGTTTTGAGGGCTTTTTTGGAAGGATAACAAAGGGATCTCAACTGATTATCTCTCTGATTCTACTTTCCAGACTGCCATCTTACCCAGTTTTACCCGAAAGGCCATTCTGTCAGTTGCTTCCTCTAAGATGCATAGACCTTTACCACCTATGCAGTTCCAGACTCCACCTACGCAGCTTGCGTGACCACCTGCACAGCTTAGGGTTCCCACCTGCGCAGCTTCATGACCACCTGCACAGCTTGGGCTACCACCTGCGCAGGACTCTTCCAAATTGGTTTTTAGGGTTTCTAGAAGGGCTTAGGGTGTCGTGTTGACCCGGGGTTGACCCTATGGGGTGTGTAAACTTGAAGGAAACTTAATTTTCATATGGTATTATGTTTAGGATATTTTTTAACCCTCTCAAGAGTTTGGATAATTTTGGGAACCCAGATTAGGGTTAGGGTGGTCTCAATCTGATTTCAGTCTTAGGGCAGAACATAAAATGTAACATTTAAGTATAAGCTACATACTTTTAATTCCTTATACTTTAAGTTACATTTTATGTAATACCTTCTAGGATGTTTGAGAGTGGTTTTAGCCTCCTAGGAGTTCAAATAAATATTCTAGATTTTGTAGGTTTTAGGAAATTTCAGACTTAGCCAAATTTTCAGAATCAACATGTTTTCTGCAATATGATCTTGTTATGATGTTTTTTGGTTTGAGTTGGTACCAAAAGGAACTAGTTATATGGTTGTATATAATACTTGATGATTGGTGCATTTTGATGTCTTTTTATGTGTTATCTATCTTCTTGAATGTTGGATTAGGGTTTAAGAATGTCTGGTGGATTAGGGACAATCAATGATCTCCTAAACCCAATCCAATGATGTTAAGATGTTATGATTTGTGTTGGGTTGAATTACTTGATGTAATTATGTATTTTGAATCCCTTTTTGATGCATTGGATGCAATATGGATGTGTTTTATCCACCTGAGTACCTGAATGTGGTTTAGGGTTGTCCAGAGGATTCATGATAACTAGTGGTTTCCTAAACCCAATAATTTGATGTTGTGACATTGTTATGGCTTCTTGTTTATTATGATATATTCCTTATGTTCTTTTGAGACTTGTTTTGGTAGGGAACCTAAGAGCACTAGGTGAGTGGCTCACGGTGCGGGGCCGGGGCCCTAAGTGGCTAGTACCAGGGTAACCCACTGGTGAGTTGTTTAATCAAGTGAAAACATTAATAAATTAATGGGAAGGGAACTACACATTAACTAAGATAAGCCTCACCCATGACGGTAGTGCTAGTAAAGGCTACGGATGGGAGTGGGAGAAGGTGCTATTGCGATAGCACAATCAGATAGTCTTGTCCCTATGAGAGATGTTTGATTCTACATGTGCCTACTAAGGGGCCGAGGCCTAGAGTGGCTGACCAGGGTAACCCAAGGGGTGAGGGTTATGTGATGACACTCACCTATCGTGTGTCTTAGAGTTCCTACCAATGTTATTTATGTCCTTGTGATATTTTTGTGTTTTCAATTGTGTGATGTTTTGGGAAGGGCTATCATCACCTTAGGAGTATCCTAGTTGTTACCTTCTTGCATGGACCTTGGTCTCTATTTCCTAGCATGGGGGAGTGGAATCTTTTTGGATCCACGTGGTTGGGTGGTTAATCTTTATTATATTGAGGTACTGTTCATGGTCAGATGGATGTTCTTGGCTCCTACTCCTTCTGGATTATCGGTTTTGAAGACTTCTTATTGTATATGTAAAGATGTGCTTATGCATGTGCTTTCTTGTAAAATAAATCTCTTGCAAATCATTGGATCTGATGATATGATGTATATCAATGTAATTCAAAGCAATGTATAAGGGAATGGGTAGATCTAGGAAAAAGGAAAGGGAAAATATTATATGTTATCAATATGAAAAGATAATTGTTTAGGGTACTTATTCACGTATCTTTTATTACTTTTGGTGTCCAAGAAATGATCTTAGAATTAGTATGAAATAATGTATTTACAAATGAATGTGCTATCTCTTGATTCATGGTTGTGGAAAACTATTATTAATTAATGAATCTATGAATAAATAGCTATAGAATTTAATATTGGATTATGGTTACTATGTTTCACAAATGCGTATAAAATAATAAAGTATATAGGGCATTGCATATCCATCAAATGCTTATCTTTCACCTGAATGCTTAATTAATAGTGTAAATAATGACATAAGTTTAGTAAAGGATAACTCACATGGATGCATGTCAAAATTTTAGGATTGATGGTAAGATTATACATGTAGCTTAATGTTAAGAGTAAAGGAATGAATTGCAAACTTATTTAATCAATCAATGTCGTAATGGGTAAATGAATGGATTAGATTATGTTTCTTTAATAACGGTGTTAGGGAACCTGTGAGGACTTAGATTAGTTATAATATTTCATAAATATATATATATATATATATATATATATATATATATATATATATATATTCACATCTCTT
>MU226793.1:6273801-6287354 GCA_018584345.1 Thuja plicata
TAGGATGTAATGTGCTGGATGGATATAGATATATTCTTCTATTAAAGTTACTTTCGATGAATCTTGTATGTCACTTAATGATTTAGGATATTTATTATGATTATGGTAATTTATTATTAGTATTGATCATTGACTAACCCAATGCTTAGATTCTAACCCTCATTATGATAATGTTACATTCATTGTGTGTGTGTGTGTGTGTGTGTATATGCATGATGTGTTTTCATGATTCAGGATGAAGTCGTAGTTACTCACATGGATGAGGTCCACATGATGTATCGATCCCAATCATCTATCTGCAATGTCTTCTTTTATATGTACATCAATGCACATGTATTTCTTCTTTGTGATGCAGGCTTGTAGGTACTGGGCATCAACTTCACCTGGCTTCACAGGTCTGAGCGTGCCCCAAAATCCTCAATCATTTTTGTTGTTACAAAGATAGTACCAGGTCCCGCAAGACTAAGCCTAGCCCTGATCATTGCTCCTGGGTTGGGTCTTTTTTGGATTTGTCCTTTAATTGTGGATATTCATCATAGTTCCTAGGACTAGGTGAATATTGTTTTGTGGTTGGATTATCGGTTAGTAATAATGTGATGGTATTATGGAATTAAATATGTCGTAATAAGCCTTTTCTAAGTGTATTCATTAATGCATGTTTATAATAATAATATTTGCATGGATATATATACACATAGGCATATGGGTGCACACATATGCATATGTCTATATATATGGTTATATAAATATGCTTATAAATGTTTTAATATATGTGTGTGTTTATGTATTTATTTATCATGTGCCTTTTTATTTTTTAAGAAAGAAATTAACTATTATGTGAAATTATAACTAGACCTATAATTAATCCTTTAAAAGAGAAAAGTAACTAATCTTTATCTAAGGTGAAAGCAATAATAAAATAAAAGAATTTACCTAAAGCATGAAATTAAAACATAAAGTAACAAAGGTGGTAAATTAACCAAAGCATTCCCGAGAAACTATTTACACATTAATCTAAAAACTAATATAGTCCAAACAAATAACCAAAAGATAGTTGTGGATGGTTGCATCGGTTGAAATTTCTCGTGCAACCAATCCTACAACATATTTATGTAAGGAGATTTGGAAAGTAAGGAGGAGGAAGAAAATAGAAAATTGACATATAGCCAAAGAATATTGGTGGTGACATTCGGAGGAAAACCCTGTGATTTAAAAGCTTGAAGAAGTTGTAATTGGCTAGAGTGGGCTAGGAACTTCTTCAAAGGTTTCTCTGTAGGATTCCAGGTAGGCTCTACCCAGAAAGAGAATCCTTTTCATATGAAAGTTGTGCTTGATGTGTGTGTTTTATTGTTTGTTAGTGTTATATTACATCAGAGGAAATCTTTAATGGTTGTAATGTTATGTTGCTTTCTCGTATTATTGAAATTTGATTACTATCTTCATGATAGGTAATGATAGTGTGTGTTCATGTCATTTGTCCTTCTTTATGTTTTGTCTCCATTAGATAGTATGTCTATTACCTGGAACCTTCATCCTTTGATCCTTGTGAGTTGTAGTACTCTCTCTCTCTCCCTTGTTAGAATAGTATGTTTTGAGATTATCCTTCTTTACCTTACATCTAGTGGCGGGAATAGAAAAGACACACCTTGAAGGTAGGATGGGTTTGAGGGCTGTTTTGGAAGGAGAATATAGGGATCTCAACTGGGTATCTCTCTGATTCTACTTTCCAGACCACCATCTTACCCAGTTTTACCCGAAAGGTCATTCTACCAATTGTTGCCTCTGAGATGCACAGACTTTTACCACCTGCACATTTCTAAACTCCACCTATGTAGCTTGTGTGAGAACTTGTGCAGCTTAGAGTTCCCACCTACACAGCTTCATGACCACCTATGCAGCTTGGGCTACCACCTGTGTAGGACTCTTCCAGATTGATTTTTAGGGTTTCCGAAAGGGCTTAGGGTGTCGTGTTGACCTGGGGTTGACCCTATGGGGTGTGTAAACTTGTAGGACACTTAATTTTCATATGGTATTATTTTTAGGATCTTTTGGAACCCTCTCAAGAGTTTGGATAATTTTGGGAACTGAACCGCCTCACAATAGGTGTGGAATAATGATGCTTAAGGCCTTTCTTAGGAATGGTTTATTAAATCTAAGGACTACTTCTCCCATTATGAGGTGCATTTAACTTGTCAATCCAAGGACATATAGTTGAAATGGTTGGCACAATATGTGCACTAGGTTCCTTAAGGAGTCATTCTACTTATGCTGCAGGAAGGTAAAAATGCATAAACGAAACCTACACTAGTGCTACAGGAAAAGAATATATTTATCTCCTTACTGAAATGAATGCTAGAAACTACAAACTCTACTTAAACCTATACTTTCAGCCTAGAACATCCATTATAACTATTCTTGTAGATGTTGCAGGAACATTCACAAGGTACGATGTTGCAAGAAGAAATTGTAACTTCTATCTGAAATATTGGAAATGCTAGAAATGTTGGAAGGAAATCTATTCTATTCTAACCTATTCTACCTCCCAAGTGGGCCCCCTTGGTTGGTTTCTACTAATCTATTAACACAGAACATAAACCAAGAATTACTTCATTGTATTTCAAAAACTCATTACATAGAAACAATACATGCAACTTGAAATAGATTGTTGTAAGATATAACATCTTTCTTCCAGAAACTTCTTTCTCTAACTTTTCTATCTAACTTCAAACTATCGGTCCAATCCCTATATATAGGGGATCGAACACTTATTACAAAACAAAAAAGAAACTATCTTGCTGAAAACATGCCAGAGAAGAAGATGGAAATGCAACAGCCTGCAGTGTGGGTAATAAAGCTTGGGCGACCAGTTCAACATAATAAAGTGTAGAGGGAATATAGCAACACTATATCCCCATGTCCTGGAATAATGGCTCCTCCATTATAGCATTCATGTTTCCTGGTGCTGTGATGATCACTCCACCGTAGTTTGTCCTCAATAGTCTTCCTTGAATGTTGTTGACCACTCTCCAGTCACTTTCTCTCCTGTCAAGTTAGTTGTGATGCGGAAATATTCATGCAACAAGCTTAATCAAATTAAATTCAGATATTAGAACATATATTCTGATGGTTTTATGAAATACTGCACTATATGTATAATATTAGCAAAATATGTTACAAACATCTACCCATGGTTTATCAGTTCTATCTAGAATTTATCACAAGTTTTGACTAGCTAGGCTCTCAAATGTTTTGTCAGAAAATAGAACAGAGTATTTAAAATTATAAAAAATAAAGGCAATAATTTGGCCTTATCATCTACCCCTTGGTTAATCAAATTCTTGTCCTCAAGCATTGCACCTTCTGGAAATTGACCTAAAGTCACCAACTTCAGTTCTTTCTCACCTTTGGCTCTTGAAGGAGGAGTAGAATCCTCTTATTCTTTCCCAAACTTCCCTTCTGTGATCCTCCTACAGCCTATCAAGCCTAGCAGTGTTGATGTCATACAAGGGCCAAAGGAGCATGGGCAGCTGCATTGTGAGTGAACACCAGAGCTCTTGCCTGATTTGCCTACCCAGCTCCATGTATTTCGGTGCTCGGTGTATGGCTGCTTCAAGGTTAATGGGGCTGTGTGGTTTTGATCTTTTGAATGCCTCTGATAATCTACCCCATCTACTTCTGGCACCGGTTAAGGCTCTTTGGAAGATAAAATAAGACATGTTGTCATATTCTGCATACACATCTGCTCTGAGTTTAAAATTTTTATCTCTGATTTCCTTTTTAATATTCCCATATGTCAATTTGAACCAATCCCTCAGGAACACTTCTGGTTGACTACTCTCTGCTCTTAATGGCAGGGGTTTCATTTTTTCAAGTTCTTTTTAATTCTCCAATTGTCTATCATAGTTAGCCTCATTGTGCATCCAAGACATCAGGGCCCTTAGGTGTATATCACCTATGTAAGGTAGGGGGTTCCATTCAATCTCTGTAGGGATGATGAAATTATGCATATACAACTCACAGAGTAGGTTTTGTTGCTAAGATGAAAGGTTCTGGTATAAACCATAGAATTCCTGGGCTGATTTGAACTCTATGTTTACATCTTTGAGGGTCATCATCAACTGAAATAGGAGGAATTTTTCTTTTACACAGATGGTATAGACCCTAGGTGGAGGTCTACAAGCAATTATTTGGTCAGTCAGCTTAAGGGCATGTTCCGTTCTCTATTTCTATCTTGCCAACTGATCTTTTAATTCTACAATTTCCTCTCCTTATTCTGCTATTACTTTATGCAATTTATTTTTCTCTTCTCCCCATAGAGTGGTTGTCAGCACATGCTTATTATATAACTAGAAGAGAAGCATTTACAGAGTAATCAGACCACTGTTTTCATCTTGGTTATTTTTCTTCCTTTGTTCCCTCCATAACTACTCTAAGAATTTTATTAACCAAGTTCGCTTATAGGAAACTAGGGCATTTCTTGTGCAAGCTAGCTGGTGAGTTATAGGGGTTTCTTTCTCATGGGTTGGAACATCCAAATGACTAAATCCTGGGTCATTTTGACATACATTTGGCTCAGCTTCACACTCCTCATCCAGATTTTGAGGAATGTCTGGAATCTCAGACTGGCTGGGAGAATCATCCGGAACAATATGAATAGGAGTTTCCTCCTCAAATTGTTTGGGGGAAGCGGACTGACTTTCGGTGGGTGCTTTAGGAGTCTGCCCTCTCATCCTAGAACTTCTTCTTACAGGTATTTCCTCAACCTCTATAGCCTTTTTCTTACTAACCCTTTTTTTTTCTCTGCTGCAGGAGTAGTGGCTGCAGGAACTGACTTCATTTTCTTCTTTTTCGAGACTTGAGGGTTTCGTGGCTCGGCTGCAGGAACCGAAGTTTCTCCTACTAACTTCCATTTTCTTTTTGTTCAGGTGGTAGTAGGTATATTGCTCATGTGAGTGGGTAAAGGCACATTTTCTTGTAAATTTTTGGTTTCTGCCCCCTGGGTACTTTGCTCGGCAACTGGGTCAGGGGAAACTATATTATCTTGGCTAATTTGCACAATTGGGGCAATTTGAGGCTGCAGGGATTTATGATGGACAAACTCTGCCCATGCCATAGGGGAGGCATCCCTAAGAGATCTTTCTATGAGTAATTTAATTAGGGCATGGTGAGTAACAGAGTTGTCTTTCCCTTTCTAGGTTTCTTTAGCACTAATGCACAACATATTAAACAAAAAATTAGGGGCATTCATTTGGATATTATGTCATACATAACTAAGAAGCTTAAAATGATGTGCATTAAAATTAGAGAATCATCCTTCATAGGTGAAATACCTGATAATGTGCATGGCCAACTCCTGATATGGTGGAGGAATGGACATTCATTTACACCCTTGTTTAGTGATCTCCAGTGGAGGGTCTCTTGGTAGGGTGAACTGAGCCCTAGCTGACCTGGCATCATGTGCATTGGGGTAGTGTTCCCTTGCTACTGGAAAACTGGTTACTTCCACTATTTTCTCCTCTATTGCAATGACTATCAACCCCCATACCATCGCTTGGCCTTCATCAAATGTGTTTGCAAATTCTGTTGCTACTTACTCATCAAACTCCATCAATTTTAAGAAATATCCCAGCCATCCCTAGGCATTAAATCTTCTTACTTCCTCAACATCAGATAGTAAAATTCCATGAACCACTGGTTCATGTTGCTGTAATTGGCCCCCCATTTTTGCTTACCAAATTCAACCTCTGCTCTATTCTTGATAATTACCTTCTTCTCTTTTGAATTTCAGACTACTTCTTGAAAAACCACAGACCCTCTTTCACATTCTTCTAGTATTCTTGATATGAGCAATAATAATATAATTTAATAGAATGAATCATAGATATTCATGTGAGATTTATGTCATGGTTTTAATACTGGGTCACATCTAGTCTGACAATTAGGGGTTTATTCAGAATAAAGGTATGACACTTGACACTTGTGTGATGCGGCAGCTAAATTTTAATTAAGACTATGCCAAAGTACAAATTTGAGGATCTTAACGAGTAAATAGAAATGAAATTTTAAGAATTGGCACACTTCCCTACCCCCTACAAAATATTGACAAGTGTCCTCACTTGTCAGACTTGGCAGAAGGTATGAAACTAGATTAAGGCGGCAATGATACATTTATTGCAGTATTCGATATAACCAATGAAATCTATGCACTAAAAATGGAAATAAATTTGAAAAGCTCATACCTGTTAATTGATCATTCCACGTGCTAGGAAAGCTTGGTGAGAGTGGATTGATGGCTTTGGCAGTCAGCATGTGTCAGCGCACTATCTCTTTATTGAAATCATAGAAATATGATGACGTGGAAGGTGGGTGGATGGAAGATTAAGGAATGAAATGGGTTGAAAAAGAAGAATGTAGAAAGTGAATAGAGAATTTAAACTTTATGTAAACATAAAGTTTATATTATGATCATGCTTCGAAGGAATTCTTATTGAAGAGCTGCAGGAAGAAGGTTGACACCCTCTATTGCAGGAAGTGTTACCTATTGATCCTTTAAAACTGGCTGGTTGAATTATTGTAGGAAGCCGTCTTTCATCTGTGGCTGGTGATACAGCTTTAGCCTATGTCCATTGACTAGTAGCTTGAAGTGTACAGGGTCAATTGTGGTCAACTAGACTACTCCATTTGTAAATACATGGCTTATTTCATATGGACCTAGCCATCATGTCTGCAGCTTGCCTGGTATCTCTTAGACTATAGAATCATATAACAATGCCAAATCTCCAACTTGGAACTGCTTACTCTTAATATGGGAGTCATGCCACTATTTTCTTTGCTTTTGGACAATTTCCATGTGCTGCAGGGCAGACTTGCGCATTTCATCCAAAGAATTGAGATGCAGCAAGTGCTCTCTCTGTGCTGCAAGAAGATCAATATTTAACTCTGGCATTGTTCTTAATGTTTTGTGTTCAAATTCAATCAGTAGCATTGTTGTTTTACCATATAACAGTTCGAACGGAGTGAACCCTATGGTGGTCTTCCATGTTAGTCTATATGCCCAGACGGCTTCTGATAGTCTGCTGCTACAATCTCGGCGATGCAAATGAACTGTCTTTGTTAAGATTGCTTCTATTTCCCAATTTGTTACTTTTGCTTGTCCATTGGCTTGAGGGTAATAGGGGCTTGATTTCTGATGTCTGATATTATATTCCTTCATGAGCTCTATTATCAAATTGGAAGTGAATCAGGTACCTTGTTTAGTAACAAGTTCTCTTAGCATGCCATATCTAGTAAAAATTTCTTCTTACAGAAATTCAGCAACTTTATGATCCTTGGCATGCTTCATTACTCTGACTTCGACCCATTTGGTCAGGTAATCTATGCACACCAGAATGTATGACTTTCCATTGGATGGAGGGTCTATTGGACCAATAAAGTCCATGCCCCATTTATCAAATGGTGATACCACCACCTGTGGGTTTAAGGGAATTTCATCTGATCTTGTTGGTCAGCCCATTCTTTGACATTTGTCACACTTCCTTGTATAACTGGCTGCATCTTTGTGAAGTGTAGGCCAGTAGTAGCCAGTTGTTAAAATATTTTGTGTTGTTCTTTTGGCTGTAAAGTGCCCTCCACATGGTTCATTATGACATGCATGAATAATGTCATATGTCTCATCTTCTCTCACACATCTCCTCATGACTTGGTCAGGTCCAGTGTAAAATAATGTGCTATCAATCTAAGAGAAATGGAAGCTTTTCTCTACAAGCACCTTCTTATCCTTATAAGAGAAATGTGTTGGCATTTTATTAGCTGCTAGGTAATTAGCTATATCATCATACCATGGACTTTGGATAGCAATATGAAATAAATGTTCATCTAGAAATGCATCATCTATCAAAGTAGTATCTTCTTCAGCATGATAAATTCTGGATAGATTATCAGCTACCACATTTGCTTTCCTTGGCTTGTCAATGATTGTTATATCAAATTCCTACAAAAGAAGGAGCCATCTTGCTAACCTACCTGTGATGGTAGGTTTGTTCATGAGATAATTAATTTTTGCATGGTCATTATGAACAAAGATAGGATAACCAGTCACATAATGGCAGAATTTGTTCAGAGCATAAACTACTGCTAGAAATTCTTTCTCAATCACTGTATAGTTTAACTCGGGTCCATGTAGACTCTTATTGATATAATAGATTGGATTTTCAAGGTCCTTAGACTTTTGTCCTAAGACAGCACCTACGGCATAGTCTGAAGCATCTGTATGTATGTGAAATGGAAAAGTCCAGTCAAGACCCCTAAGTACTGGTACAGTTGTCAAAATTGACTTGAGCTGCAAGAAGGATTCATCACATTCTTTTGTCCAAGAAAATTCAGCTTCTTTGGTAAGTAAGTTGTACAGAGGATTAGCTATTTGACTAAAGTTCTGGATAAACCTCCTATAAAAACCAGCGTGACCTAGGAAAGATCTGACATCTTTTTGCTTGGTAGGAATATGGAGTGTGAGAATTACCTCTATCTTCACAGGGTCTACCTGGATTCCAGCTTCGGAGATAAAATGTCCCAACACCACTCCTTCCTGCATCATCAAAAAGCATTTTTCACTATTGAGAGATAGGTTATGTTCTTTGCATCTGATTAGTACTTTCTCCAAGTTCTTCAGAGCTTCCTCAAATGTGACACCGAATATAGTGAATTCGTCCATGTAGATTTCCATGCAATCATGTGATATATTAGCAAAGATGTTGATCACAGCTCTATGAAAGGTAGCAGGTGCATTGCATAATCCAAATGGTAGTACTGAATAGGCATATGTACCCCAAGGGCATGTGAACATTGTCTTTTCCTGATCTTTGAGGGCAATGCTTATCTGAATGTAACCACTGTATCCATCCAGAAAGGAAAAATATTTCTTTCCAGCCAAATTATCCAAGACCTGGTCAATAAAAGGTAAAGGAAAGTGGTCCTTCTTTGTGGCATTATTTAATTCCCTGTAATCCACACATATTTGCCACTTACCTCCTTTCTTAGGTACAATGACCAATGGTGACACCCACTTGCTATCAGAGATTGGATAGATGAATCCAGCATCCAACAACTTCTGCAACTCAGTTTTAACTATTTCTCTTAGTTATGGATTTATTCTCCTCTGTGGTTGACAAAGTGGAAAGCTTCCATCACTGATGTAGATTCTATGGGTGCAGAGTTTAGGGTTTTGTCCCTCCATATCCCCATAATCCCATGCAAAGGCTTTTTCATGCTGACTAAGGAGCTTGGTTAATAATGCCAACTGTGATTGGGACAGCTTGTTGTTTACATGTAGGTTATGACCAGAGGAAAGTTCCACTGTTGTTGTTAGCTCTGCCATTAACACTTCGAGCACTGGACTTCTAGCTATTTCACTTATCATTAATTGATCAGTCATTTCAGGGTTTGTTGGAGACATACAGTCCTCATAGGTACATAGTTGTAAAATAGAACTTTCTGAAACATCTTTAGCCACAATACATTCATTGGTAAGAATGCTCTATATCACATCATCTTCCTCTTGCATCTTTAGAAAATATTTCCTATGCAACATCATGAGCTGGGCTACTGAATTCGGCTCTTCCTCCTCAACCCCTAAGTCTGGCCAAATAGGTTCTCCCAAGTCTCACTGGGGTTGGGCAGGAGGATATAGGGCTAGCTTCCTTATGGCTTGACCATTTGAAATTGTCATACTTCCTGATCTGTAATTAATTTTGGCATCAATGGTGGCTAACTAGGGTCTTCCCAAGATTACAGGGTAGCCAGCAAAGTTTACTTTAGGTGATAGGATAAGAAAATCAGCGGGATACTCCCATGAATCTAAGGTAACTATTTTATCTTCTATGAGACCCTCTAGAGTAACAGTTGAACTATCAGCAAGTTGTAATACTATGGTTGTTGTTCTTAAGCCTTCTATGCTTATCCTATGCATTGTATCTTTAGTCATCACATTTATTGTTGCTCCCAAATCAACTAGAGCATTTTTTACAGTCTGTCCATTTATTATCAGGTCGACTACTAGACTGCCAGGATCTGAGTACTTTGGTATTACCACCTTTCCTAACATGATATCTACTAATTGCCCTACAACATGTACTATTTGAGGGTCTTTCTTCTTCCATCCTAGCTTTTTAAGGCATGCTTCCTTAATAGTCTTTCCATAAAGAGGTATATCTTTGATAGCTTGGAACAGAGGGATTTGAATATTCATATTTTTCAGCTGCTTAATAATATCAAATGTTTCTTCCTCTTGGGGTATAGGTTTTTCTTTGTTTATCCTATGTGGAAAGGGTGGATTTGAAGTGTGGATAGTAGTTCTACTAGGTATATCAGTCAGCTGGCTAGTATTTGGCAGTGTGGCTTCTGGAAGTAGTTTTGTAGGAGTGTCTACAACTTTCATGATAATAGGATATTCAGGTGTAGGCAGGGTGGTACCAGACCTCAAATGGATATTAGTTATCTCTAATGAATAATTAGGGCACTACTGAGTGTCAGTAGTGTATGTTTGTTGCTGCTGCTATTTGTTGTTTGGATTTGGCTGTGGTTGAGCAGGAAATTGGGTTGGCTTTGGATTAGCATTAGTTGTTGCAGGAGGTGGCATTATTGTAGGTGGTTGCACTGGAGGTGGTAATTATGGACAGCCAGAATTTTGGTTAGGCCACTGTGGAGGCCCCCTCCATTGATTAGTTTGCTACTAATTTCCTTGTGGTGGTTACCATTGATTATGCTGATTAGGCCACTGGTTATTTTGCTGATTTTGCCATTGGTTATTTTGCTGATTTGGCCACTGATTATTTTGCGGGTTTTGTTATTGGTTATTTTTCTGGTTTGGCCACTGATTATTTTTTGGGTTTTTTCGTTGGTTATTTTGCTGGTTTGGCCATTGGTTATTTTGCTAGTTTGGCCACTAAGGTTGAGAGTACTGAGAAATGTTCTAATAATTTTGGTTTTGCCACTGATTATTGTTAAAATTTGAAAATTATAGAGGATCTTGTGTCATACCTTGTTGTGAACCCCATGGTCGACATTGAGCAATGAAGAACACTTGGTTGTTGTCTCCTTCTATCTTCATGTAGTCAGTTGGCAAATGTTGATTTTCCAGGTTTGCTACCAACTTACATTTGCAATCTTTCTTCTATTTGCGGCAGTGTGGATAGTACTCAGCCAATTGTGATTCAGCTTTTGCATGCTTCTTCTTGGCAGTCATTGTGTCAAGATGTGTAGCTACATCATTTATAATATCTTGCTTGAAATCCGTGAGCAAATTAGATATCTCCAGCTTTGAAATGCTTGAACCAACCCCTTTTGTGACTGTGGGCCGATATCCTCTGCCTTTCTTCACAGTTGACCTTGAGTAGTTGAGACAGATTTTCTTAAGGTCATCCCAAGAGGATCAGGATATGTCTCCACTAGCCATCAAGTCTAATGCTTCCAAACAGTTGTCGTTTACCCCTCTCAAGAAAACTAGTTTTTGTGAATCCTCTACTAGTACATGCTAGGTATTCTTCTGCATTGTGTACAAAAAATGTGAAACATAATCCTCCAATGTTTCATCTTCCTTTTGAGACATCCTAAAGATATCATCTCCTTTTGGGTCACTGCCTTTGTAATAATCTTTATATTTCTGCAAAAATAATGTCTGCATCTCATCCCAAGTACCTGCTGCATTAGCTCCTAAACCCATGAACCATCGTAAGACTGACTCTTTCAGTGTTGCTAGAAACAACTTGAGCTTATGGGCATCAGTATTATAGTTGAAGCTTCGACAGAGTATGTCAAACTCAAACAAGAAAGTGTCAGGATCCTCCGTTATAAGACTATAAAACTTCGGAAGAGCAGTTGTGGGTATATTTTTTAGATTAGCATTATTTATAAGGCTTGGGAGAGGAAATGGGAAAGTAGGGTGTGCCATTATTGGAGGCATTTGATTATGGGGTTGCTGTTGGAAAGGAGCATTAGATACTGGATTGTTAACAATAGCTAGATTTGGGCTGGAATTATCTAGAAAGCTGGCCAAGATTTCTAAAAAAGGTTGGAAGTCGCTTATATCAAGTGGTTCTGCTCTGGAGGAAGGTGCTGAAGGAAAGTTGGGGCTTGCATCTTCAAAGGGTAACTCAACTTCTTCAACTTCCTCGTTCAAATTAGCAGACTCTGTTGGGAGAAATCTTCCATATTCATCTCATTGCCTTTCTCTTTGATGCATGCAATTGAATTATTCATGCTTGTGAAGCAATTTTTAGAGATACAAATCTAAAAACTAACTAGGAATGAAAAAATGACTCAAAAATGTTCCTATCTTGACACCATCCCTGGCAGCGGTGCCAAAAATGAACCGCCTCACAATAGGTGTGGAATAATCATGCTCAAGGCCTTTCTTAGGAATGGTTTATTCAATCTAAGGACTACTTCTCCCGTTATGAGGTGCATTTAACTTGTCAACCCAGGGACGTGTACTTGGAATGGTCGGCATGATATGTGCACTAGGTTCCTTAAGGAGTCATTCTGTTTATGCTGTAGGAAGGTAAAAATGCATAAAAGAAACCTACACTAGTGCTACAGGAAAAGAATACATTTATCTCCTTACTGAAATGAATGCTAGAAATTGCAAACTCTACTCAAACCTATACTTTCAGCCTAGAACATTCATTATAACTATTCTTGCATATGCTGCAGGAACATTCACAAGGTACGATGTTGCAAGAAGAAATTGTAACTTCTATTTGAAATACTAGAAATGCTGGAAATGTTGGAAATGCTAGAAGGAAATCTATTCTATTCTAACCTATTCTACCTCCCAAGTGGGCCCCCTTGGTTGGTTTCTACTAATCTATTAACACATAATGTAAACCAAGAATTACTTCATTGTATTTCAAAAACTCATTACATAGAAATAATACATGCAACTTGAAATAGATTGCTATAAGATATAACAATTTTCTTCCAGAAACTTCTTTCTCTAACTTTTTTATCTAACTTCAGACTATCGGTCCAATCCCTATATATAGAGGATCGAACACTTATTACAAAATAGAAATGAAACTATCTTGCTGAAAACATGCTGGAGAAGAAGATGGAAATGCAACAGCCCGCGGTGTGGGTAATAAAGCTCAGGCGACCAGTTCAACATAATAAAGTGCAGAGGGAATATAGCAACACTACATCCCCGCATCCTGGAATAATGGCTCCTTCATTGTAGCAGTTGTGTTTCCTGGTGCTGTGATGATCACTCCGCTGTAGCTGGTCATCAACAGTCTTCCTTGAATTCTATCGATCACTCTCCAGCCGCTTTCTCTACTGTCAAGTTAGTTGTGATGCAAAAATATTCATGCAACAAGCTTAATCAAATTAAATCTAGACATTAGAACATATATTCTGATGGTTTTATAAAATACTACACTATATGTATAATATTAGAAAAATATGTCACAAACATCTACCCATGGTTTATCAGTTCTATCTGGACTTTATCACAAGTTTTGACTGGCTAGGCTCTCAAATGTTTTGTCAGAAACTAGAACAGA
>MU226793.1:6301795-6324743 GCA_018584345.1 Thuja plicata
GAAGACTCAGGATCAAAGGAACCCATAAGTCTACGGCTTCTTCTAACCGGGATACTATAAGTAGGACTAGATGTGATAAAGCTCATACACCAATACAATGCAAATGAACTAACACAAAATTTTGATCAATGGAATTTAAATGCAATTTGAAAGAAAATGCAAGATCTACCATAAACAATGTAAATCTAACACCAAAAAGAAAGAGTTGTCTATCGCGGGTTCACAAAAATGTAATATATGAAATAGGGGTCAGTTTGATTGGAATGCAATATGTTGGGGTGATTTGATTTTGATTTGATTAAAGTGTATTTAATTCCTTAACCCTACTTTATAATTACTTTAATTTAATTGATTATGTATTGCAATTGTGATTAGGGAGAAGATAAGATGTTCCTCTTTTATTCCCAAATGCACAAATGGGAGATCCAAGTTGATCAACCCCAAGGAAGGGCTAATGCACAAATGAATCAACTATTTGGAAAGGAGAATAAAAAGAGGGGAGTCTTGAATTCTATTAATTATATGTATAGATATGATATAAGATAGTAATTGAAGAAATAGGAGAAATGCACTAACCTTGAAATATTGTAGATCAAAGAATGTTGTTTTCTGAGTTTTGTAGACTATTTCTAGAAAAACTGACAGTTGATCCCAAATCGGAACTTAGAGATGAAAAAAACCTAGAAATATTTTTCTATTTTGATGTCATCTTATGAAAAAGGTCAACCTTGACCCACAAATGTCAACCCTAACCCAATAATGTCAACCCTGACCTGCACAGGTCTGACAGAGAATCTGTTCATGCCATCTGAAAGAAAGCCGAAAAGGGTATCCAAATCTGGTCTCAAATCAACTATTCTAAACTTGTACCTACAAGAAAAAGAGGATTATTTGTTGTGGGGGAGGGGTTTTCCTTGGTCAAACCCTAGTTTTGGAATTAACCTCAAATATATGTAATTGAAATTGCAAAAATAGACAAAGTAAATGCTTAAATTCACCTTGCTTGTAAAAGTCCTTGTGGCGGATTCGAATCCTTGAATCCACAAGTATGCTTCAAAATGTGGAATGTAGAAAGGTAGGATGTCTTCAATCTCTAGCTTGTAGATCTCCAACACCAAGTCTTGAATGGGTTCTTGAATTTTGAATAGGCTTGGAAGAAGGTGGATGAAGAGATCACCAAAAGGGCACTACGTAGCTTGAATCCTTCAATGGCCTCCAATGGATCTCCTTCATGAAAATGGATGCTTGAGTGGATGGATGAATCCTTGCTTCAAATATTTCTTGATTTCTTTCTTTAATCTTCACTTGATGATGTTTTTCAATTGCTCAAGGATGCATAGGCTTTCATAGAGGACTTAGAGAAAATTAGGGGAGAAAGGCTCCCTTTTATATGAAACTAGGGCATAATCTTCTAAGGAGGCCAACATAGGAGAATTAAATTTCCATTAAAGCCTTTAACCCTAGGAGAGGACCTAATTAAATATAATTTAGGAATCGATGCTTCAGAACCCAAAACAGCCGACCCGGAAGCGGGAAAATACTTTTTACAAAGACCGACATCCAAAAATGTGAGACCCTGGGATCTAAACCCTGGGTCAAGGTTGAGGTTGACCTTGACCTAGGTCAGGGTTGAGGTTGACCCTTACCTAGGTCAAGGTCGAGGTTGACATAGACCAAAAAGGTTGACCCTGACCCTGAAGCCCAGAATCACCAGTCTGTAGTTCAGAATGCAGAAATCAGGCTAAAAAGGAGTGGAAAGAAGGACAGAATAGGAGTGAAGCCATGTCAAGATCAGGAACCCATTCAAGGTGCTTTTCATGACCCCAAACCACTTACTTAGAAGGCTAAACAAGTCTAAAATGGAAGTGCTTCCATTTTTTGACTATACAGGAACCTAAGAGCACTAGGTGAGTGGCTCATAGTGCGGGGCCGGGGCCCTAAGTGGCTAGTACCAGGGTAACCCAGTGGTGAGTTGTTTAATCAAGTGAAAACATTAATAAATTTATGGGAAGGGAACTACACATTAACTAAGATAAGCCTCACCCATGCTGGTAGTGCTAGTAAAGTCTATGGATGGGAGTGGGAGAAGTTGTTATTGCGATAGCACAATCAGACAGTCTCGTCCCTATGAGAGATGTTCAGTTATGCATGTGCCTACTTGTGGGTCAGTGCCCAGAATGGCTAACCAGGTTAACACAAGGAGTGAGGGCTATGTGATGACACTCACCTAATGTGTGTCTTAGAGTTCCTACCAACCTGCTTTATGTCCTTGTGATCTTTTTGTGTTTTTAGTTGTGTGATGTTTTGGGAAGGGCTATCATCACCTTAGGAGTATCCTAGTTGTTACCTTCTTGCGTGGACCTTGGTCTCTATCTCCTAGCATGGGGGAGTGGACTCTTTTTGTATCCATGTGGTTGGGTGGTTAATCTTTATTATATCGAGGTACTGTTCGTGGTCAGATGGATGTTCTTGGCTCCTACTCCTTCTAGATTATTGGTTTTGAAGACTTCTTATTGTATATGTAAAGATGTGCTTATGCATGTGCATTCTTGTAAAAGAAATCTCTTGTAAATCATTGGATCTGATGATATGATGTATATCAATGTAATTCAAAGCAATGTATAATGGAATGGGTAGATCCAGGAAAAAGGAAACGGAAAATATTATATGTTATCAATATGAAAAGATAATTGTTTAGGGTACTTATTCACGTATCTTTTATTACTTTTGGTGTCCAAGAAATGATCTTAGAATTAGTATGAAATAATGTATTTATAAATGAATGTGCTATCTCTTGATGCATGGTTGTGGAAAACTATTATGAATTAATGAATCTATGAATAAATAGCTATAGAATTTAATATTGGATTATGGTTACTATGTTTCACAAATGCGTGTGAAATAATAAAGTATATAGGGCATTGCATATCCATCGAATGCTTATCTTTCACCTGAATGCTTAATGAATAGTGTAAATAATGACATAAGTTTATTAAAGGATAACTTACATGGATGCATGTCAAAATTTTAGGATTGACGGTAAGATTATACATGTAACTTAATGTTAAGAGTAAAGGAATGAATTGCAAACTTATTTAATCAATCAATGTCGTAATGGGTAAATGAATAGATTAGATTATGTTTCTTTAATAACCATGTTAGGGAACTTGTGAGGACTTAGATTAGTTATAATATTTCATTAAAAAAATATAGTTTCACATCTCTTAGTAGTTAGTTGGATTGTCCTCTTAGATTCCTTGGCGGGGCGTTACAGTGGGACCTATGCTAAATTTAAGTGAAGCCTCCAGATTCTAGGTTGGTTCCTCTTGGATAATCACCTAATCTTCTCTTGACATGAAAAGTAATTTTTGAAGGAAAAGGGATAGAAGGAATGCTTAAGAGGGAAATAACTAGAAGCAAACTATCCTACTAGTTGATACAACAAAGGTAACTTTCTGAATTAAAACACAGCAATCAATCTTAGAAAGAGGACTTGAATCTAATAGAACACAACTTTCTAGATAGGCTTGCATAAGTATTTCATAGATAGGTCTGAGATAAACAGAGGCTATTCAAGGAAAGATATGATTTCAAAAATAATAGAATAATCACTATAAATAGACACAGACTATGACCTACAAACAAACATTCATTTCTACAATGAGGTACAGGAATGAGACAAAATGACAGGGGACTGAAGAAAATCCACAAACTCATCTAAATTAGATCATCCACAGTAGTGCACAATATTGCAGAAAGAAAGAGGGCCCAGGAACTCCAAGTTCATCCTAATACCAATCACTGTATTATATTCCAGTAAGAGAAGTACAAACAAGAAGACCCAGGGACAGAAAGAATGTCACAAAAAGCCTTTTCAATATTTGCAATTCAATGAGATAACTAACACATGAAAACTTAGGGGCGGGGAAAATGCCACAAAAATCTTACACTAGCTGGAAAAATCTAAGTTAAGAATCTTGAAAACTAACTTATATACACTACTCCTCTAGCATGTAGGCTCAGGAAAACAATCTGATCAGATTAGGGTTACAATACATTTGCAATAGAATAATAAGAAACCCTAAGTCTGTCCATTCTTCTCATCAATGCACCCTTAGGAAATATCTCAGAATATCAGATATGTCCTTGAAATCTTTCCTATCATCATAAATGCAGTCTGAGAAGTCAGCTCGATTCATCTCTTTGTTTGTAGCCTGAAATATTGCACCACCGCTATAGACTCTGAGAATCAGATCTTTTGAATTTTAAATTTTTGAATAAGAAATGGTCATAGGTGGCAGGGGATGATCTTATCAACGACTCAAAAAATATTTGACCTTTTTGTTTAAAACACAGTTGTCGATCTTTATCTTATATTCGTTGCTACCTCTACCCCTAACTCTGGCTTGATCCACCTTTAACCCTCGGTTACTGAAATCCTTCATGTTGCTAAGTCTCCGGTCTATTTTACTAACTTTGAGTTTCCGTGGAGACTACGTGACTACCATAAGATCAAGACGAGATTAGATGATCAGCACTAAGTCTTGTAACCTAAGAGGAATATTCCATTTTCTTTAGAGACTCGGTGACTATTGTAAGATCAAAACATAATCGACAGCTCAGATCAAATCATCTAAAACTCAGAACTTGCCCTTATTTAACCCTTCCCTAATTCCTTTGACCATGGTTTGCATTGGAGACTTGGTGACTGAGTGGTCTCGTGATCTCCACATTTTCTGCTTAACTGTGGTTTCATTACGAGACTACGTGATCACCATAAGATTAGATCTTCAAATCAACGGTTTTCGTGAAGTCACGTTCACTTTCAACAATATTCCATTTTTCCATGAGACTTCATGACTGTATACATAATACCTGGGTCCCTCATCTGTCATGTGTCAATTTTCCATTTATCCATGATTTGACCGCACATCCCTTTGACATTTTGACCAATCTCTGCTTCTGACCATGAGTTCATTTAGAGACTTGGCGACTGCATAGTCTTGTAATCTCTTAACATTTTTCTTAATCATGGTTACCTTAAGAGACCTGGCAACTGGAAGCTTTTAAATCAACTTAGCCTAGACTCATGTCACATCTGTAGTTAGAAATAGATTAAGTCACGATGTCTCTGAACACTTTACTTAACTACAACTTTATCATGAGACACATCGACAACCATAAGATTAGATCACGATCGAACGATAGTCGCTAGGTCTCGAGATCAAAATATAATATTCCTTCTCTTATAGAGACTGCGCAACCAAGACAATCTCATGATCGCTAAATGATTTGGAATATTCCCTTCCCCTTGCGTGACTAGGCGACTAAAGGACATTTAAAATGCACACATGACTTAAAATAACTTCAGTCACTTGGAAAAGGTAATGAAGAAATAGAAATGGTCGAGTCAATCTAGGGTTTAAACCAAATTTGCATAGGGTTTTCAACACGTAGGTTACTTTCATGAATAAGGGTAGCCATAGGCCTAGAAAAATGCAGAGAACGGGATCCAGACACAAAAACATGGCAAAAATACAAGATGGTATCTACCCTTGTGGGAGCCACATTTTCTCCACTTGTAGCTATAATTCACATGTAAATGGGAAAATTGGGTAACATTCTTTGTGATTTCTGTGGGATGTCAGCCTGCTAGACATTGAGAACCAGTGGCCTTTGACATTCATCGGGCATGGAGTCATCTTCCAAGAAAAATAGAATCTTCTGGAAAATATTGAAACCAGGAGGAGGAACTACAAACTATGCACAAGCACTTCTTAAAAAGTAGGAAACTAAACTATAAAGCAAGAAAAAATAGGGAAAACAAATTACAGGGTAGGGAAAACCTCGAAACAAGGCTTGAGATGGAAACCATTAACTGATATCAGCAAGGCATCTACTTCAGGAGTTGATATTTGAAATGCATTATGCTCCTTGCACTCTGTGATTACAAATGGTCCACCCCAAAATGAATCAAACTTTGAATGTCTGCCAGGCTTGGACTTGAATTCATCCCACTTGAGGACAATATCTCCAATATTGAAATTTCTGGCTCTAGCCTTCTTATCAAAATTCTTCTTAGTCTGTATTTGTTGGAATTCCATGATTTGCATAGACTTATTTCTGATCTCTTCCACCTCCATGAGTTCAACATACCTTACCTGTAAGGGATCTCCTTCTTCAAAGAGAACAAATTGTGTGGCAAGGTCTAATGCTGGAAATTCTATCAAAATAGCTAATATGGCCTCTTTTCCATATACCAGCATATAAGGAGAATTCCCAATGACTTTCTTTGGGGTTATCCTATCTAGCCATAAGGCATATTTGAGCTTGGAATGCCAGTCTCTTTGATTTTCTTGCAAAGTCTTCTTAATAATTCTTATCAGGTTCTTATTTGTAGATTCTTCTAGGCCATTACCCTGGGGGTAATAGTTAGAACTAGTATTCAGATAAATGCCATTCATGAGTGCCCATTCAGTCACTCTGAGGCCTGTGAATGCAAGTGCATTATCTAAAATGATTGAATCTACAGTGCCAAATCTGTGAATGATGTCATCATAAAAGCTCAGGAAAACACTCTCATTGGCCTCTTTTAGTGCAATAGATTTTGTCCATCTAGTGAAATAATTTGTTGCAGTTATAATCCATTTATGTCCTACACTAGATGGAGGATTTATTAGGCCTATAAAATCAATGCCTCATTTCATGAAGGGTTTCTCTGTTCTGATTGGTTGGAGGGGCAGAGCTACAAGTTTTTCTTTTCCTACAAACATGGCACACTTGATGCACTTTCTTACATGATCATGACTATCCTTTAAGATAGATGGCCAATATTATCCAGCCCTCATGATATTGAGAGCAGTGGTCTTGGGAGAAAAATGACCTCTGGAAGGTCCATCATGAAATTCATTCAGGATATCTGCCACTTTTTTTGAATCTATGCATCTTAAGAGGACACCATTATGATCCTTTCTAAAAAGAACTTCAGCAATCAGCACAAAGGGTATAGATTGCAACCTATAATATCTTCTTTTGGTTGAATCTAAATTTGTAGGGCAGTCACTTGTCCTTAAAAAATGAACCATGTTAGACAACCAACATGCTTCCTTGGCATGTTCTTCTATGGAATGCACAACCAGAGATGCATTCTCTTATTCTGGATTTTTTGAATCTTCATCCCTTGTCAAATTCCCACAAAGACCTCTTCCTCTGACTAACTTAGTGATTTAGATATCAATTTCATATTCCATGACTTTGGTAATCCAACCAGCTCTTTTTTCGTTCAGGTCCTTAGAAAGCAAGAACTCTTTGACACTAGGATGAGTAACTTTCAATTTTACCTTGTTGTGATTCAATAAATATCTGAACTCTTTAATACATTTTACCATAGTAAGTACATGTTTCTCTACAAAAGAGTATCTATGTTCATACTCTTCTAGGCCTTTTCTAAAGAAAGTAATAGGCTGCTCCAATCCTTTAGAGTTCTCTTGAGTTATTATTGCAGATATGGCATCAGAGCCTCCATAAGCATAAAGGATAAAATCATTACTAAAGTTAGGGTTCAACAGGGTAGGAGACTCTGTTAGAGCTTCTTTGATAGCTTGAAAATTAGCCTTTCCCTCTTTTCTCCAGCCGAAAACTGAGTTCTTCTTCAACATAGTTGTCAAAGGCTTTAGTAAATCTGTAATGTTAGGCAAGAAATGCCTGACAAAGTTAATCCTTCCTATGAAAGATTGAAGACCTTTCTTTTAATGTGGGAGTGGGAGCTCTAAAATAGTTGCAATCCTTTTAGGGTCAACTTTAATTCCTTGTTTGGATACAATATATCCTAACAATTTTCCTTCATGGACTGCAAACACACATTTCTTGGGATTAAGAGATATCCCAAACTCTCTACACCTTTAAAATATTTTCCTCAAATTTTTTATATGGTCTGCTGCATGTTTAGAATAAACAGTTATATCATCTAAATAGACAAGTACAAATTTGAACATGAGGCTCTTAAAGGTCATATCCATTTCCTTTTGAAAAGTATCACCTGCATTCAACAAACCAAAAGGCATCTTTTGATAAGCCATGGTTCCCCATTTGGTTGTAAATACAGTCTTATATTGATCTTCTTTATGAACCAGGATCTGATTTTACCCTAAATAGCCATCCAACAGTGAGAAATGTTCTAATCCAGAAACACACTGTAAGATCTATTCCATAGATGGAAATGGATGGCGATCCTTTAGGGATGCTCTATTTAGATCCCTAAAATCAACACACAATCTTAGCTCCCCATTCTTCTTCCTGACAGGAAAAAGGTTGGAGACCCAACTAGTATGCTTTATGGGGTAAATCATACCACTTTCTATTAATTTGAGCACCTCTTTATGCATAAGTGGCTCAAGCTTGGGGTTGAAAGGTCTTTACTTCTGTCTTATTAGTTTGGCATTTGGTTCCAATTCAATTGTATGTTGAGCAAGTGTTGGGTTAAAACCTTTGAGATATTCATATTGCCAAGAAAATATATCACCAAATTCTTGAAATAATTGGACATAAGCCTGCATTTCTAAACTAGTATTAATCTTTCCAAATTTCAAACTCTTACCTGGCTCCAGTTCTAGGTCAATGCAATGTTCTTGTTGAACTACCAAGCCAACTTTATTTTTTTGTGCTTGGTCATCTCTGTTGAAGACAGATTCCAGGGTGACTAGCCCTTTTGGCATTTTATTTGATTTAAGTTGTACCACTTGGTCTCCATAGTTCTGCATCAATTTGTCTTGGTTATGCTTTGAAAATACATTTTCCTTAAATTAGAATTGCAAAATTTGCTCATCATTGTCAAATACTTTCCAATTGACATCATTATCAGGAATAGAAGGCCTGACAACTACTTTAATATGTTTTTGATCCTTTTCTTTTGAAATATTGTTAGGAATGTCATACTAGGATCCAATTGTAGCTAATCTATATACATTTTGTTTTGATTTTTCTAGGGATTGCAATACTATTGAAAGAATTGAAATCTTCAATTTCATCCCAAACTCTATGCTTGTATGTTCCCATTGTGTCACTTTTGGTTGCACTTATCCCTCTCACTTGGTTGACAACTAACTCATTATCACCATAAACTTTTAGGGCCTTGATCCCTCTTTTTTTAGCTCACTCCAATCCATTCACCAGGCTCTCATATTCAACGATGTTGCTAGTGCAAGAGAAACTGAATCTAAAAGTTGTATAATATTTGTCCCCCTTTGGGGAAATTAGCATGACACCACCACCAAAGCCATGTCTACTTCTAGCACCATCAAAGAATAGCTCCCAAACTTGGTTTCTCTTATATTCTGATTCAGTATCTGCCTTGAGAAGGTTTGGCTCTATGGATTGATGTTCTTGTAACAAATAGTTTCCCAAACCAGTATCCCAAATGACATTGGCTTGGGCTTCTGAAGCTTTCTCTGATTCTAAATTATCTAGATAGATATCAAGGATATCTTCTATCTTAGTTTTTTCTTCTCTGATGATTGAGAAATCTTTACTGTCAAGTGCAAGGTAGCTCGTATCGAGTACATTAGACACATAAGGTTCTATATGATGTGATTCCAATGATTCAGACTTGATAGTAACCTTGGTTCCATATCTTGTATGGAAAATCATGTGAGACCAGTCAGAAGAAAGGTAGCCTCCTATCTTGGTTGTAAACTCCCTTGATAAACATATGGCAAATAAGGCAGGGAGGTATATGATATAAATGTCAAGTAGGATAAAAATATTGGGGCTTGCATGAAGAATCAATCTTGTGTCCTTGGCCAAACCTATGGTGTTTACTGAAGAATCATCAAGTTGGGTTACCTTCTTTTGGAAAGGTTCATATTTAAGTCCCAATTGGTCAGCCACTTTCTTGGGCATGATAGAGCTAGTAGCCCACTATCTACCATACAATTATGTACTAAAGATTTTCCAATTATTAAAGATACATAGAAGGGAGATGGTTTTAAGTTCCTACCTTGCATGGAATTTTCCTTGGAGTTGCTACTTGAAGTCTCCTCCTTTTGATCAATGTTGACCAATACTGGTTTAGCAGCTCCCTTTGTAAACTAGTGAGGAATTACCTCTTCAGTCATTGCTTTCTTCAATATTTTAGGCTATCATGGGATAGCCAAGGAGTCCCACATAGACATAGTGACATTTTCCTTTTTCATATCGTCTACAATGTTGAAAGGCACTACAGTGTGTACTCTTTGGTGTGTCTTCACTATGATAGGCTCAACATTCTTAGGAGATTGGCCCTCCTTAGATGGAATAATGGGATTCTTCTTTAGTATGGTAAGAACAGAAGGATGTGATGTATCTGCAGATGTAGTATCTTTAGCTCCATCTCCTATTCTCTCTATGGCTTGAGATCTCCTTTTAGACTGAGTGCTGGCTGCTATGGTGGATTCACCATTTACTCCACTAAAGTATTGTTGCTCCCAATTGAAGAGAGAAGTCTCATTGTGTTGTGCTTCTTGTTGAGGAGTTGACTCACTAGAAGAAGCATCTGATTGAGTGAGGCATTTTGAACCATAATTTCTTGGTTCATCCATCCATTTGAGCATGTAGCCTGATTATGTGGTTGATTGCAAGGAAAACACCATTCATTATCCAAGACTAGATTATTCTGACTTGGAACTATGTCTCTCGTTGGATTTGCAGAACTAAGAGGTGTGAGATTACATGGTTGAAATGACCTCTGATTGAAGTTCTGCCTTTGACCTTGGTAATTTCCTTGATATTGGTGGCCTATTCTGCTGATAAGATGGTCCCTGATTTTGATATTCTTGGTTGGGACTTTGAGTCTATGGCTGAAAGGGTGGTCTATTTCCTTGATTCTACTTCTTCAAATTGGTCAACTCTTTGGTTAGAGTCTGCAATAGATTTGTCATTTCTTGTTGACCACTTTGTAACAAGATATTTGTTGCTTGTTGATCACTTTTCATTACTTGCAGTTCTTGGGAAAAGTCTTCTTTGGATTCCTCATAACTAGTGTTGGCTTGAGGTGCTACTATAGTGGGTATGGGAGTATATGAAGGGATACTCAAAGGCATGTTGGGCTGAATTTTGGGAAAACTAGGCATGGGCAGCCTTGGGGCTATCATGCCTGCTTAGATTAAACAATTTTCAGCCCTGAAAGCAATGTCAAAGGCCTGAGGTAATGAAGTGCCTCCCATGGATTGGATCATGATAGAGATATTGCTATTTATATTTCTAAAGAAATATAGGAAGGCATGGCCAGCTGAAGGTCTTACTGAGATAGGAATTCTATTCCACATTTTGATAAATCTATTATTAAAGTCTGTCATTTTCTCTTGAGGAGCTCTCTTAATGGTTGTTAATTTCTCAACCAGAGATAAACAATCTTATTTATCCTCAAAATATCTGCTTAATGATTCACCTAGTCTATCCCATGAATCAATTGAACCAATAGCTAGGGTTCTAAACCATTCTAAGGCCTTACCTTTGAAAGAGGCCGCTAAAAGCTTGGTAGCCATGTCTTCCTCTATGATATGATGCACACTGCATATGGTGGCTACATCTCTTATGTGTTCACATGCAGTTGTTTGTCCTTCTCCTGTGAAGTCAGGAAGACTCTTGAGTGTTGCCAAAGGCACATCATGATGCTGAGAAAAGTTCAATGGACTTCCTTGATTGAAGGGCACAAAAGTAAACTATTTGGCCATTGTAGGGGTTGTTATTTGTTGGGCAGCAACTGTGTGAGTTATATTTGGGTCAAGTAGTGGAGCTGAATCTTCTTATAGCTCCCTAGTTAGGGATATTCCTCTCCTTATTGAATGGAAAGGCAATGATATCCTTTCTACAATAGGTGGTGTAGACTGAACCCTCCTTGTAGGGGATTCTCTCTAAGATGATCTGCAATAACTTCTAGTCAGCGGTAGCTGTGAAAACTCAGAGGGCTTTGAGCTCCTTGTCTCAACCCTTCTCATAAACTTTTGAACAGGACTAGATCTTCTATTCTCTACACCAGTGGAGTCGCCAAATATGCTTTGAGAAAAGAAACCTCTTTTAATACCATGAAATCAACATATTAGATATAGCATGGCTTTGTAAATACACTTCTTTTACTTGAGTCCCATTGGGTGTGCTAGAATTGTTATACACTAAATTTGCACCCTATTCAACCTCTCTTGGTCTTGATAATCTAGTATAACATGGGAATCACTTCGAGGTTGTGGGACCTATGCTAACTTGAAGTGAAGCCTCCAGATTCTAGGTCGGATCCTCTTGGATAATCACCTAATATGATATTGACATGAAAAGTAAATTTTGAAGGAAAAGGGATAGAAGGAATGCTTAAAAGGGAAATAACTGGAAGCAAACTATCCTACTAGGTGATACACCAAAGATAACTTTCAGAATTAAAACACATCAATCAATCTTAGAAAGAGGACTTGAATCTAATAGAACACAACTTTATAGATAGGCTTGCATAAGTATTTCATAGAGAGGTCTGAGATAAACAGAGGCTATTCAGGGAAAGAGATGATTTCACAAACAATAGCATATTCACTATAAATAAACACAGACTATGACCTGAAAACAAACATCCATTTCTGCAATTAGGTATAGGAATGAGACAAAATGATAGGGGACTGAAGAATATCCACAAACTCATCTAAATCAGATCATCCATAGTAGTACACAATATTGTGGAAAGAAAGAGGGCTTAGGAACTCCAAGTTCATCCTAATACCAATTTTTGTATTATATTCTAGTAAGAGAAGTACAAACAAGAAGACCTAAGGACAGAAATAATGTCACAAAAATCCTTTGCAATATTTACAATTCAATGAGATAACTAACACATGAAAACTTAGGGGCAGGGAAAATGCCACAAAAATCTTACACTAGCTGGAAAAATCTAAGTTAAGAAGCTTGAAAACTAACTTATATACACTACTCCTCTAGTAGGCAGGCTCAGGAAAACAATCTGATCAGATTAGGGTTATAATACATTTGCAATAGAATAATTAGAAACCCTAAGTCTATCCATTCTACTCATCAATGCACCCTCAGGAAATATCTCAGAATATCATATATGTCCTTGAAATCTTTCTTATCATCATAAATGCAGCCTGAGAAGTTGGCTCGATTTATCTCTCTGTCTTTAGCTTGAAATATTGCACCACCTCTATAGACTCTGAGAATCAGATCTTTTGAATTTTAAATTTTTGAATAAGCAACGGTCACAGGTGGCGCGGGATGACCTTATCAAAGGCTCAGAAAATCTTTGACCTTTCTATTTAAAACACAGTCATCGATCTTTATCTTATATTCATTCTACCTCTACCCCTAACTCTAGCTTGATCCACCTTTAACCCCTGGTTACTGAAATCCTTCATGTTTCTAAGTCTCTGATCTATTTTACTAACTTTGAGTTTCCTTGGAGACTACGCGACTACCATAAGATCAAGACGAGATTAGACGACCAATGCTAAGTCTCGTAACCTTAAGAGAATATTCCATTTTCTTTAGAGACTCAGTGACTACTGTAAGATCAAAACATAATCAACAACTCTGATCAAATCATTCAAAAATCAAAACTTGCCTTTATTTAACCCTTCCCTAATTCCTTTGACCATGGTTTGCATTGGAGACTTGGCAATTGAGTGGTCTCACAATCTCTAGATTTTCTTCTTAACTATGGTTTCATTACAAGACTACACGATCACCATAAGATTAGATCTTCAAATCAATGGTTGTCGTGAAGTCACGTTCACTTTCAAGCATATTCCATTTTTCCATGAGACTTTGTGACTTTGTACATAATACCTTGGTCCCTCATCTTCCATTTACCCATGATCTGACTGCACATCCCTTTGACCTTTTGACCAATCTCTACTTCTGACCATGAGTTCATTTAGAGAATTGGTGACTGCATAGTCTCGTAATCTCTTGACACTTTGCTTAATCATGGTTACCTTAAGAGACCTGGCAACTGGAAGCTTTTAACTCAACTCAGCCTAGACTCAGGTCCCATCTGCAATTAGAAATACATTAAGTCACGATGTCTCTGAATACTTTACTTAACTACAGCTTTATCATGAGACATAGCGACAACCATAAGATTAGATCATGATCGAATGATAGTTGCTATGTCTCGAGATCAAAATAGAATATTCCTTCTCTTATAGAGACTACGTGACCAAGGAAATCTTGTCATCATTGAATGATTTGGAATATTCCCTTCCCCTTGCGCAACTAGGCTACTAAAGGACATTTGAAATGCGCACATGACTTAAAAGAACTTAAGTCACCTAGAAAAGGTAATGACGAAATAGAAATGGTCGAGTCAATCTAGGGTTTAAACCAAATTTGCATAGGGTTTTCAATAGTCAGGTTACTTTCATGAATAAGGGTAGCCAGAGGCCTAGAAAAATGTAGAGAACAAGATCCAGACATAAAAACATGGCAAAAATACAAGCTGGACTCTACCCTTGTGGGAGCCACATTTTCTCCACTTGTAGCTATAATTCACATGTAAATGGGAAAATTGGGTAACAATTCCAGAAATGGCAGAGAAAAAGAAGAACAGAAAGTGAGAAAAGTTGAAGTAGTAAAAGAAATAGTGGATAAAGTTGAAGAGAAACAAGAAAATCATGCATCTATTTCTTCATCTTTATTGTTGGCAAGTGGAGATAAGACTCTGAACATTGATGTTGAGATTATGGACGTGGATGAGTTGACGAAGTTATCCTTCATTGCATTTGCTAAAGTGAAAGAGAGATCTGAGTAGAAAGATGAGAAGAAGACAAGGGTAATGGAAAGAGGATTTGATACTGTCAACAAACTCCTACCTATACCTTTTACTTTCCAATTAAAGGACAGTGCAGATAATTTGAACAAAGTATTGGATGACTCTGACAGTCACTATGAGTCCTTGGAGAAGATCATTGAAGAGAAAGTAGAGAAGGAGTACCTCGCAAAGAAGTTGGAAGAATTATGCAAATCTATCTCATGAGACTGTGGAATATTGAGTAAAACTATATTTGAGGCAAGGAGTTGTGTATCCCATGGAAGGAAGTTATACAGTTACTGTAAAAATCCCGTTAGACATCTCAAAAACATTGAGGAGGTAATAGAAAAAGACAAACTAACTCTAGACAAGGTGATGGACACTTGTGAGACCTCTTCACACTCTATATTGGAGTTGGAAAGAGAAGTGTCTAGGATATTGGACAAACTAAGTGTTTTGGATATAGAGAAAGGGAGAGTTGTGGGAAGATTTGGTATGCTGAAGAGTTTAATCACTCCTAAGTTATCGATTCTTGAGAAACATCTTTCTGACATGGAGAAGACAGTGCAAGCCCTCATCAAACATATGCCTACTGAGCTAAAGGCACTAGAGACATCTTATTTTGCACATAATGGGCTGATTCATGTGAGTCACATACTGGTGAAGACTTGGTCAGAGGAAGTGGAGATCTTGGAGAGCTCATTGCAAGATGTGCTAAAGATGGTATAATTTTTGGTAAGAAGTGGCACAATTTTGTTATGTATTCTACATTTTTGTATACCTTTTCAATTTATGTCAAAGGGGGAGAATAGAAGATATGGAAAATATATAGAGTAGAGAAGATATATGTAAAGGAGATAAAGAGTGTTGTGTATATCATTTTTTTGGTATTGATGCTTAGTCATTTTTCACTAAGTGTTGTCATCAATGTCAAAGGGAGAGAATGTTGGCAAGTGGTTCATTCAAGAGTATTCTAAAAAACTTGAGGGTTGTAATTTATGGTAACACATCTGGTATGAATGATCATTTAGTTTCATACATAGTTTTAGAGTTATAGCTTACAAAATGACTAAGTTCAGAAAGTAGAATTACATAGTATAGCAGTATAGTTTTAGTCAGCAAAGATAGTATATGATGAATGGATACATGTGAGCTTAGGAGAAGCTATTTTGGGATATGTATGACCTTATATTAAAGTCTCTTATGTTTTGGTGTTGAGTGCAGTAAGTTACAGTATGATGAAGACATTCAAAGACAGAGTAACAATGATACAACACAGATGAAAGGTCACGATGATTGAGGGAGTATAATGCGAAGTCCAAATGTGCTATGTTGGATTTAGATTATGGATTACCTATGTTTTGATAGTGTATGATCACCGACCTGGTAATTACTATTGGTATAAGTATTAATTCTATTTTTTGATGTATTTGGGAGTCGATTGGGTTATATATATATATATATATATATATATATATATATGAAGAGCTTTTGAGAAGCAATGTGTGAGTGATGTATAAGAGATTGTATGTATGTGATGTAAATGGATGAATGGATGCATTGTGATGTTAGAATCAGGCAGATGGTGATGTGAGCTACAAATGGAACTACCTAAGCATAGCATATGCTTGTATTGTTCATTCTTGAAAAGCATTGTAACATAATCATATTTCTGATTGTGTGAGCAATGAGCTCAATATACCTTTAACATGGTTTTGTATTCCTCTAGCAAGGAAATGTGCTAATGTAATATTCAGCTCCTAACAAGGACACAATACTTTTAGTACATATTTATGGGTACCATCCCCACTGAGGTTTTCCCTTGGCCAAGTTTTCCTTGACAACAATTCATGGTGTTATGAGTTATGTGTTTTATGCTTATGTTCTTTTCATTTCAGCAATTATCTGATTATGTTGGAATTTATTAAGTTCATGTTTAAGGTGTTGTAATACTGAATCACCCCCCCTCCCTCACAATATTACTGATACCACCCAATGCAAGGAGGATTAGGAAAACTAGGGTCCAAGGCACTCCCAGCTATCTAAACCAACTTGCAGAACAACTCGGAAGCAACAACATAGAAAGTGAGAGAAAGATAGTAGAATATTCTATTTTTTCATCAAACATCATACATGTCAGGCTATAAGGCCTTCTCGATTTCAGCCATATACATTCAGATTGTTACAAAATAATCTTCATACATGCAAGGTCACAGACTTGCGATCCAAATCTTCTAACATTTTCTCCACCTAAAACTACCTGCCAAATCTAAGAACAGAAACTAAATATATACAAGAGACCACCAAAGAGGTCGGCACCAAAGATCCTAAAGATCCAACATAGGAAACAACAATGACCCAAATTTAGGTCCACACGCATCCCAAAGAGAGACCCCAACATTAATTAACTACAGAAATTAAATGCATACATTGGCCAGAAGATCCAATGTCTAAAAACCAACTTGGTGAGAAATACTACCAAGCATAGAGACCAACCGGTGAAAACCAACCAAAACAAGTAACCGAGCCCGAGCGGTGAAACAAAAAACCTTCAACCGACCAACAAGAATGGTTACCAAGCACTTTACCGAGTAGTCTCCATCAAGCTATAGAACCAAAACAAACATATTTTTCATTGATACAGGATTTCCAAGAACCCAAGATGCTCCTACATCAGACACCTGGGGTTAAAAGAAATGATTCTTTGAATCACAAATTAGGTACAACCTGAATTGGATCCAACTCAGATTGAGAAATCCAAGATGAGTCCTCAATCAGTTTGTTCTTCCACTTTACCATATATTCCATTTAATCATTTCCTCTTGTACTTCTGCTAACTCTTTGTTTTAAAATTTGCTAAACTTCCTCTATCTATTTCTTAGGATAATCACTCGGTACTATCACTTCTTGATCAGGTTCATGATACTCATACAAATATAAAATTTTGAATATAGGTGATATATCCATGTCATCAGTTAATTCTATTTCATAAGCATTTCCACTACCAAATCTTCTCAATATCTTGCTAGGACCAAATTTCTTCATCTTCAGTTTACCATATGTTCCAATAGTAAATCTGCCTTTCTTCAAATGAACCATAACTACATCACCAAATTCAAAATTCTTATGTCTTCTTGATCTATCTGCACTATCCTTGTATTTCTGATTACTTTGTTCCAACTCGTGTTTCACTTCCTCATGCAATGTCTTCATAAACTCAGCAAAATTTTCTCCTTCATCACTTCTCTTCTCTTCTCCAGCAATATCTCTCAAGTCTGGTATACCTCTTGGTTGTATTCCATGAATAATCTCAAAAGGTGTCTTTCTAATACTTCTATTCACTAAACTATTATATGCAAACTCTTCTTATGCCAATATCAAATCCCAATTACTCGGTGTGTCTCCAACTAAGCATCTCAACAAATTACCCAAACTTTGGTTTACAACCTCTATTTTTCTATCAGTCTATGGATGAAATGTAGAACTATACTTTAACTCAGTGTCCAACTTATTCCAAAGTGTTTTCCAGAAATAGCTAACAAACTTACTGTCTCGGTTAGAGATGATACTCTTCGGTAATCCATGCAATCTGACAATCTCCTTAAAGAAAAGATCTGCTATATGTACTGCATCTGATGTTTTTCTACATGGGATGAAATGTGTCATCTTAGAAAATATATCCACAACAACAAATATGGAATCATTACCTCTTATTGTCCTTGGTAAGCCAAGAACAAAATCCATACTGATATCACTGCAAGGTTTCTCAGGAATAGAGATCGGTGTATACAAATCAGTAATCTGACTTACTCCTTTTGCAACTTGACAAACTCCACAATTTTTCACAATTTTCTGAACATCTTTATACAACTAAGGCCAAAAATACCTTTCCTTAGCAAACTCAATGTCTTATCAATTCCAAAATGTCCAGCCAAACCACTACTATATTTTTCCTTGATCAAATTAGTTCTCATTGATCCTCTTAGTATGCATAACTGAATACCTTTGAACAACATATATTCTTGAATGAAATAGTCTTGATACTTACTCGATTGATTTGGAACAGGTGCTCTACACATTCTCCACTGCTCAGAAAATCAGGGTCATTTTCATACAAATGCTTCATGTCATCAAAACCAAGAACCTTAATTCTCATTTTAGTCAACAAAGATCTTCTTCTACTCAGTGCATCAACAACTCGGTTAGAAACTCCACTCTTATGCTTTATCACAAATGTGAAGCTCTGCAAATACTCTACCCATTTCATATGTCTCTGATTCAACTTATTTTGACTACCCAAATACTATAAATCCTTATGATCAGTATACAACACAAATTTACTCGGCATCAAATAATGTCTCAATTTCTTCAGAGCTTGAACAATATCATAGAATCTTGATCATAGACAAAATATTTCCTCTTAGCATCATTCAACTTTTCACGAAAGAAAGCAACAAGTTGAGTCAACACGGCTCTTATTGCACTTCCACTTGCATCACATTCAACTTAAAATAGCTTATTGAAATCAAGTAAGGCTAATACAACCTTTTGTTTCAAAGTCTCAAATCTTATATCAGCTCCATACAATGACTAAAATCTCTCATCGGTGGAAAACTATCAGCTACATTATCTAAAATGATCTCCTTGTACTCGGTGAGCAATTTCTCAACTACTAAAGGAACTTTATCTTACGTGTTCTTACTCAATTTGTTAGGAATAAAAGCATAACAGATATCATTCCTTTTCAAACCCTTAACAAACTTTCTACCTTCTATCAAACAAACTTTCATAGATGTACATATCTCACCCATAGATTCTTCAACCAAAGGTAATAAGATTTGCTTCTTACCATCAACCCAAATAGTATATTTGTTCACTCTTCCTTCATGTATAGCATGTTTATCATATTTCCAAGGTCTACCCAACAAAATATGACAATAATCCATAGGCATAATATCACACAACACCTTATAATAATACTTTCCAAATTTTAGATTGTCAAATTGCAAAAGGAGTAAGTCAGAATATTGGTCAGTATACACTGATTTCTATTCCTAAGAAACCTTGGAGTGATATAAGTATGGATTTTGTTCTTGGCTTACCGAGGATAGTAAGAGGTAATGATTCCATATTTGTTGTTGTGGATAGATTTTCTAAGATGATAGATTTCATTCCATGTATAAAAAAATCAAATGGAGTACATATAGAAGATATTTTCTTTAAGGAGATTGTTAGATTGCATGGATTACTAAAGAGTATCATCTTTGACTGAGACAGTAAGTTTGTTATCTATTTCTATAAAACACTTTGGAATAAGTTGGACACTAAGTTAAAGTATAGTTCTATATTTCATCCACAAACTGATATGGACAAATAGAGGTTGTAAATTGAAGTTTGGGTAACTTGTTGAGATGATTAGTTGGAGACACACCGAGTAATTGGGATTTCATATTGGCACAAGCAGAGTTTGCATATAATAGTTTAGTGAATATAAGTACTCGAAAGACACCTTTTGAGATTTTTCATGGAAGAGAGGTATATCAAACCTGAGAGACATTGCTGGACAATAAAAGAGAAGTGATGAAGGAGAAAAATTTGTTGAGTTTATGAAGACATTGCATGAGGAAGTGAAACATATGTTGGAACAAAGTAATCATAAATATAAGGATAATACACATAGATCAAGAAGACATGAGGCTTTTGAAGTTGGTGATACTGTTATGGTTAATTTGAAGAAAGGAAGATTTCTTATTGGAACATATGGTAAATTGAAGATGAAGAATTTTGGTCCTTACAAGATATTGGGAAGATTTGATAGTGGAAATGCTTATGAAGTAGAATTACCTAATGACATGGATATATTACCTATATTCAACATTTCAAACTTGTATGATTATCATGAACCTAATGAAGAAGTGACAGTACTAAGTGATAATCCTAAGAAACAGATACAGGAAGTTGAGCAGATTTTGAAACAGAGAGATAGCAGAAGTACAAGAGGAAAGGATTACATGGAATATCTGGTAAAGTGGAAGAACATACCGATTGAGGACTCATCTTGGATTTCTCAATCTAAGTTGGATTCAATTCAGGTTGTACTTGATTTATAATTCAAAGAATCATTTATTTTAACCCCAGGTGTCTGATGCAGGAGCATCTTGGGTTCTTGGCGATCCTGTATCAACTAAAAATATGTTTTTTTTGGTTTGGTAGCTTGATAGAGACTACTCGGTAAAGTGATTGGTAACCGTTCTTGTTGGTCGGTTGAAGGTTTGTTGTTTCACTGCTTGGGCTCAGTTACTTGTTTTGGTTGGCTTCACTGATAGGGTCTCAATGGTTTTTCTTGGCTACTCGGTGGTTTTCACCGACTGGTCTCTATACTTGGTAGTCTTTCTCACTGAGTTGATTTTCAGACGTTGGATCTTCTAGCCGACGTATACATTTAATTTACATAGCATAATTAATATGGGGTCTCTCATTGGGATGTGTGTGGACCTACATTTGTGTATTTTCCTATTTCCTATGTTGGATCTTTAGGATCTTTGGTGCCGACCTCTTTGGTAGTCTCTTTTATATATTTAGTTTCTATTCTTAGATTTGGCGGGCAGTTTTAGGTGGAGAAAAAGCTAGAAGATTTGGATCGTAGGTCTGTGACCTTGCATGTATGAAGATTATTCTGTAATTATTTGAATGTATATGGATGAAAACATGAAGGCCTTATAGCCTGACATGTATGATGTTTGATGAAATAAATAGAATATTTTTCTTTCTTTCTCTCACTTTCTGTGTTGTTGCTTCTGAGTTGTTATGCAAGTTGGGTTGGATACCTGGGAGTGCCTTGGGCCCTAGTTTTTCCAATCCTCCTTGCATCAGGTGGTTTAAATTTGATAGTTTAAAAAAGCTTTCTATTGGCTTTGCTATCCCTCATAACTAGAACAACATTATTATGTGTGAACTTTGCTCTATTCCTGAAACATATGAACACTTGTTTTTTGAATGTAGTTAAGCTTGTGGTATTTGGTCTATTTTTTTAGGGTCTCCCATTACTTGGAATAATGATCTTGGTTTCTCATGGAGTGAAATCCTCTCTGGCTATGTTGAGTCTTTCGATCTAAAATCTAATAATATTTTGTTTGTTTTAACTTATGAGATTCTATGGATCCTATGGAAGGATAGGAATGGGAAGATTTTTTAGAAGAGAGGGAGACAACTCACTGAGTTTGGTTGTAAACTCACACATTTTCAAATTATGACACAAGTTGTAGCTGCATTGGAGATCTCCAAAGATAGGTTTATGAATGTTGAATCAAAGGGAGCTTGAGAACTTGAACCAGCTCATCCAGAATCTTAAGACCAGTGACAGGCCAGTCGGACATAAGGGGTCTTACTCTTAAGACCCATGATGATGTTAATGCTGCTAACAGTAATGTTCAGTTTTCCAACAAATGAAGTTATGGTGTTATATAATTTTTTTTTTCCATGATGGTCTTTGTACTATAGTTTGACTTATCATTGTATATCTGATGTAAGTGGTATATAAGATGTAAGTGGTATATAATGTAACTAGTTCTGGGTCCTCTGGCTAGGGTTGTGTCCCTAGAATTTTCTTGAATCAGGAAATATATCCAAGTCCTTCTGCTATAATCATCTATAAAAGATACAAAATAGACAGAATTGGAGATAGAAGGAACTTTTACAAGACCAAATAAATTAGAATGAATAAGATCCAAAATACCAGAAGACTTCTGAGAACTGGAGTAGAACTGAACATGATTTTGCTTACCATAAACACAGTGTTCACAGAAATTGAATTCAAGATTACAATCATTTATCCCCTCGACGAGATTTTTAGTTTTCAAGGTCCTAAGACCCTTCTCACCAATGTGGCCAAATCTCATATGCCACAACATTGTCTTTTCTGCAGGAAGCTTTCCTTCCAAAGTGTTTGCACCCTTAGGTACACTTACTGCATTGCCATCAGAACCCATTGCCACAGTCTTCTTTACTTCTCGTTTAGATGGTGGGGATGAAGTGATAGCCACTCTCTTCTTTGAAACAGAAGAACTATTGCACTGAGCAATGCATGCATCAAGCTGAAATAAAGTACCTCTCCTAGTACCTTTAGCGAGCACCATAGAACCTCTCATCATCTTGCATCCATCTTTT
>MU226793.1:6324793-6339546 GCA_018584345.1 Thuja plicata
TTTAGCGAGCACCATAGAACCTCTCATCATCTTGCATCCATCTTTTGAAAAGACAACTTGCACACCTACATCATTCAGCATACTTACAGATAATAGGTTTCGTGCCAAACCCAAAATGTGCATAACTCTGTTGATTCCCTTTACTCGTCCATCAGGAAATCTAATAGTGACCCTTCCGTGTCCAACTATCTTTAGGTGAGAATCATCACTCAAGTACACCTTTCCACCATCAAACTCTTCATATTTTGAGAACCAGTTTTGATGAGAGGTCATGTGAAAAGAAGAACCCGAGTCTACTAACCACACATCATCAGATGCATAGGCTGCCAAAGCTGCAATAAAAGCATCTCCATCTTCTTGAGATTTTTCAGAAGTTGAATCTGAGCCTTTCTTCTTCTTCTTCAGTTCTTTGCAGTCCCTCCAAAAGTGCCCAGATTTATCATAGTTCCAACATTTCACCTTGGAATTTCTAGGATTTTTAGAACTCCCATGGGATTTGGATATGCCCTTCTTTGACTTATTGTCATTCTACATTCCTTTGTCGTTAGATGTCCCATGAATAGCAAGGGCTTCCTTAGACGAATCCGAAGTCTTTCTTCGCATCTCCTTAGATAGCAGTGAAGATACCACATCATCCATACAGAATGTGACTATAGTACTTCTGAGAGCCATCACAAGATGGTCCCATGAATCCGGCAAGGAACAAAGCAGGGTCATATATCGATCCTCCTCCTCAATCTTGGCACCGAATGATGCCAACTGTGCAATCAATAAATTGAATGCATTGAGATGATTAGTTACGGATCCACCTTCCTCCATTCTTAAAGATACAACTTCTTTCTCAGGAACAACTTATTCACCAGAGATTTGGCCTGATACACAGACCCAAGCCGTGTCCACAAAGAATTTGCAGTAGTCTCATCAAGAACATTTAGAAGAACAACATCTGCTAGACAAAGTCTGATGAGACCCTTAGCCTTCTGATCCTTGATCTCCCAATCCACTTGAGATATCGCTGCAGGTCTCACTACAAGTGAAGTAGCCTCCCATAGATCATGGTCTTCAAGCATGTCTTCCATCTTGAGTTTCCACAACTCAAAATTAGTGACATTAAATTTCTCCACCTCCATTCTACTATATGAGGAACCTGACATCTCAATCTACAAATAAGATTCAGAATTCTCTGCACAAAAAACTCCCACTCAATTTGAGATTAGCTCAAAAAACCCTACCCAACAACTAGGATCAAAAGTTGATCAGGCTCTGATACCACTTGTAAGGAAACTCAGGTGCGGAAACAGCTTCCTACACTAATCTCTAAAGGAAAGTATTTTGCAAATTATTTTAAATCCTTACAATTTCAAATTTGTTAACTACTTTAACAAAGATATTGCAACCATATACCATGCATATAGAAAATAGAGAATGACACAATGATTTACCCTGGGGAAAACCTTTCGGTAAAAAACCCTAGCACTCCAAAACCTGCACAATGTATTATCTTCAACATAATGGTTACAACACACTTGCAATGCAAGTTCTTTCAGGAGACAATCGACACACATAGACAAATCTAGTAGTACTAGATTATCCCAACAATACACTCTTTTTGTATCCTCTCCTATAATCCTAAACCCTAAACGCTTATATCATTGCACTTTCCTTTTTAGGGCAACTCCCAAAGATAGCCGTATTAGGGTTTTACCATTCTCTGAGAAAGTGTACAGTACTCAACTTTATTAGTTGCCACATGTCATTGCATGTCTTCACCTGTCATTGAAATCTCCTAGAAATAGCTCTTACGTGTCATAGGAATCCGTCATAACCATTTCAGCCATGATCTCCTTACACACAATTCAAGATGCCAACACATCAAGTGGAGTGACACATCAACATGCCAACTAGACATGTATACTAACACTTAATTACATTATTTGCAAGAAATACATTTTACAAAACAAATAATAAGAATAGGAATTATCCAAGGTTGAGACACCTTATTCCTAACAAAACAAAATTTCATAGATGTACATATCTCACCCATAGATTCTTCAACCAAAGGTAACAAGATTTGCTTCTTACCATCAACCCAAATAGTATATTTGTTCACTCTTCCATCATGTATAGCATGTCTATCATATTTCCAAGGTCTACCCAACAAAATATGACAACAATCCATAGGCATAATATCACACAACACCTTATCATAATACTTTCTAAATTTTAGATTGTCAAATTGCAAAAGGAGTAAGTCAGAATATTGGTCAGTATACACTAATTTCTATTCCTAAGAAACCTTGGAGTGATATAAGTATGGATTTTGTTCTTGGCTTACCGAGGATAGTAAGAGGTAATCATTCCATATTTGTTGTTTTGGATAGATTCTCTAAGACAACAGATTTCATTCCATGTATAAAAAAATCAAATGGAGTACATATAGAAGATATTTTCTTTAAGGAGATTGTCAGATTGCATGGATTACTGAAGAGTATCATCTTTGACTAAGATAGTAAGTTTTTTATCTATTTCTATAAAACACTTTGGAATAAGTTGGACACTGAGTTAAAGTATAGTTCTATATTTCATCCACAAACTGATGGACAAATAGAGGTTGTAAATCCAAGTTTAGGTAACTTGTTGAGATGATTAGTTGGAGACACACCGAGTAATTCGGATTTTATATTGGCACAAGCAGAGTTTGCATATAATATTTCAATGAATATAAGTACTAGAAAGACACCTTTTGAGATTTTTCATGGAAGAGAGGTATATCAGACTTGAGAGATATTGCTAGACAATAAAAGAGAAGTGATGAAGGAGAAATTTTTTTTGAGTTTATCAAGACATTGCATGAGGAAGTGAAACATATGTTGGAACAAAGTAATCATAAATATAAGGATAATACACATAGATCAAGAAGACATAAGGCTTTTTAAGTTGGTGATGCAGTTATGGTTAATTTGAAGAAAGGAAGATTTATTATTGGAACATATGGTAAATTGAAGATGAAGAAATTTGGTCCTTGCAAGATATTGGGAAGATTTGATAGTGGAAATGCTTATGAAGTAGAATTACCTGATGACATGGATATATTACCTATATTCAACATTTCAAACTTGTATGATTATCATGAACCTGATGAACAAGTGGCAGTACCGAGTGATTATCCTAAGAAATAGATAGAGGAAGTTGAGCAGATTTTGAAACAGAGAGTTAGCAGAAGTACAAGAGGAAAGGATTACATGGAATATCTGGTAAAGTGGAAGAACATACCGATTGAGGACTCATCTTGGATTTCTCAATCTAAGTTGGATTTGATTTAGGTTGTACTTGATTTATAATTCAAAGAATCATTTCTTTTAACCCTAGGTGTCTGATGTAGGAGCATCTTGGGTTCTTGGCGATCCTGTATCAACTAAAAATATGTTTGTTTTGGTTTGGTAGCTTGATAGAGACTACTCGGTAAAGTGATTGGTAACCATTCTTGTTGGTTGGTTGAAGGTCTATTGTTTCACCGCTCGGGCTCGGTTACTTGTTTTGGTTGGCTTCACTGATGGGGTCTCGGTGGTTGTTCTTGGCTGCTCGGTGGTTTTCACCGGCTGGTCTCTATGCTCAGTAGTCTTTCTCACCGAGTTGGTTTTCAGACGTTGGATCTTGTAGCCAACATATGCATTTAATTTCCATAGCGTAATTAATATGGGGTTTCTCATTGGGATGTGTGTGGACCTACATTTGTGTCTTTTCCTGTTTCCTATGTTGGATCTTTAGGATCTTTGGTGTCAACCTCTTTGGTAGTCTCTTTTATATATTTAGTTTCTATTCTTAGATTTGGTAGGCAGTTTTAGGTGGAGAAAAAGCTAGAAGATTTGGATCACAGGTCTGTGACCTTGCATGTATGAAGATTATTCTATAATGATCTGAATGTATATGGATGAAAACATGAAGGCCTTATAGCCCGACATGTATGATGTTTGACGAAATAAATAGAATATTTTGCTTTCTTTCTCCCACTTTCTGTGTTGTTGCTTCTGAGTTTTTCTACAAGTTGGGTTGGATACCTAGGAGTGCCTTGGGTCCTATTTTTTCCAATCCTCCTTGCATCAGGTGGTTTAAATTTGATAGTTTAAAAAAGCTTGCTATTGGCTTTTCTATCTCTCATAACCAAAACAACATTATTATGTGTGAACTTTGCTCTGTTCCTGAAACATATGAACACTTGTTTTTTGAATGTAGTTATGCTTGTGGTATTTGGTCTATTTTTTCAGGGTCTCCCATTACTTGGAATAATGATCTTGGTTTCTCATGGAGTGAAATCCTCTCTGGCTATGTTGAGTCTTTCGATCTAAAATCTAATAATATTTGGTTTTTTTTAACTAATGAGATTCTATGGATCCTATGAAAGGATAGGAATGGGGAGATTTTTCAGAAGAGAAGGAGACAACTCACTGAGTTTAGTTGTAAACTCACACCTTTTCAAATTATGACACAAGTTGCAGCTGCATTAGAGATCTCCAAAGATAGGTTTATGAATGTTGAATCAAAGGGATCTTAACAACTTAAACCAGTTCATCCAGAATCTTAAGATCAGTGATAGGCCAGTCAGACATAAGGGGTCTTACTCTTAAGACCCATGATGATGTTAATGCTGCTAATAGTAATGTTCAGTTTTCCAATAGATGAAGTTATGGTGTTATATAAACAATTTTGTCCATGATGGTCTTTGTACTATAGTTTGACTTATCATTGTATATTTGATGTAAGTGGTATATAAGATGTAAGTGGTATATAATGTAACTAGTTCTAGGTCCTTTGGCTAGGGTTGTGTCCCTAGAATTTTCTTGGATGGTATTTTGTTATAAAAGCCCTTTTGATGTAATTACATTATTAAACTTTTCTAATATAATATTTCTTTCAAATTGCCTTGCATTCCACTATCTCTTTATTCCCTTTTGTATGAGCTTCATCACTTTAAGTCCAACCTATACCATTCTAGTTAGAAGAATTCATAGACTCATGGGTTCCTTTGATCCTGAATCCTCCTTCTTTCCTAGGAATCTATATGAGAATAACATTAGTCTTAAAGAAATCAATCCTATCATTACGAATAACTCTTCTCATTCTTCCCATGATGAAGATGAAGCCTTAAGAGTTCCTCCTATTCAAGTCCAAATTTTTTTCTAAGAATTTAAATTTTTTGAAAAATGGTTAAGTCAAGACAACTTTAATCCCGAAGCTCTTATAGTTGTAGAAGGCTTAAGGAAACCTATTCATAACAACGACCATGGTGTTGACATCTTGCATATAATTTCACATCTCACTGACGGTAGTGTCAAACATGTTAAGGATTGTGTTCAAGAGTTAGGCTATATACCACCTCCTACAATTGTTTATATCTCTTTTCCTATTCCCACTTCTATTCCTAGTGTTTCCACTTATGCTCCCCCTATAATCATAACTTTAATTCAAACTTCCAATCCTACACAAGTGAGTCTTCCTAATCCTATTGCTTCTTATATACCTTCAAGTGTGCCATGTTTTTCATTTACTTCTTCCATGCCCACTTATCATAGTGTCCCTTTTTCATATTCAACCATTCCTTTAATTTCCAACAATGTTCCTAACATTTCTCATGTTTCTCCTCCTACCATTCTTTCTACTAATTCTTCCATTAATAGCTTGGCTCAAACTGTGTCCTCTTTGCAACAACAAATTGCTTCAACATGACTCAATCCAAGTTCAACATTCCAACTTGTGACACTGATAGTCCCTTGTCTATGGATATTATTCATGTTGTTATCCCACAATATACGTATATTCCTCATCTTGAGACTTATAATGGTAAGGATGATCCTGTGACACATGTCAAAACTTTCCAAACCTTGTGTATTAATTTCTCTCATGACCATAGGTCCATGGAAAAGTTTTTTCAATAGAACCTTTCGAGACAAAGCCTTGCAATGGTATTGTTCCTTGCCTTCTTATTCAATTGATTCCTTTCAAAATCTTGCTAATTCTTTCATTGAACAATTTCAAAAAACATCGGTCCTAAAGTTTCTCTAACTAATTTAATGCATTATAAATAAGGTTTTAAAGGGAAAGTTAGTGATTTCATTGGTAGATTTAAGCATTTGTATGCTCATATTTCTTGTCCTTTGCATGATATTGATGTGCAACACATATTTATTACTAATTTACAAAGTAGAATTAGAGATAAGATACTTCTGTCTGAATTCTCTTCATTTCCACAATTGTTTGCAGTGCTTCATGATTATCAACTAAACGTGAGTCAGTTTCAGAGCACCACTCCAATGGCTACTGTTCCAATTGATAAGAGTGATGTTGCATCCAATTTCAAAAAGTTTCAAAAATCAAACAACTACATCAAAATCAACAAATCATCCAAAAATGTTGGTGAACAAGTGGAAACAACATCCAAAGGTGTGGCTCCTTTGTTATCTATCTTTAAATATGCTCATAATTATACTCGGCTTTATGAATCTTTGCATAATGTGATGTTGAAGTTAATTAATTCTAATGTGTTAACACTTCCTCCTATCAAACCAATTGGCACTTCCAAACCTCAATCCAAATACTTTGATCCCAAAGCTTTTTCCAATATCATCATTAGCTTGGACATGATACTAAAAAGTGCTTCCACTTGAAAACCGTTATCCAAGATCTTATTGATTCTAAGGCTATAATTGTTGATAGTTACAATGATCAAGGAAATAAACCTGTGGCACCTCCCAACCAAAACTTGCAAATTTACATTAACCATTTGCCATCTCATTCAACTGACACTATTGATCAACCTTATTCTTCCCAATTCATTGACTGTGATGATAAAGTTAATGAAGCCAGTCATGTTGTAAACCAAGTTGAGCAAGTCAAACCTAAACCTCCCTCTCCACCTTGCATTACCTTTGATCCTACTGAGACAATTAAAGCACCTGATGGTCCTCTATATATTGTCACAAAGGTTAATAGTCTTCCTACCCATGACACCCTTGTTAATCCCACTTGTATGGTGAATGCAATTACTGAAGAACATCTTTTTAGTAAACAATTGCAAAAATACTTTTATGATAAATTTTATGTTAGGATCCAAACTTGCAATGGTTTCATTTATCCTTCCCAAGATTCCATTTCCTTCCCTGTTGAAGTTGGTGGTAAAACTTTAGATGTTATCTTCACCGTCATCCCAACTTCTGATCAATTTCAAGTCAAACTTGGTCTTCCTTGGATTACCTCTATGCATGTCATGGCTCCTCCTATTCATAAATGTGTTAAATTTCCTCTTCGTAATGGCAAAATCATGACTATTAACCATAGTCTTTATCAACCTTATGTTCCCCGTGACTTAAATGACCTTGATTTCTTCTAGCCTTCTATGCCTCAACCAACTCAAACTCATCTTGATCACCTCTTTAGATCCTATCAAGCCCATAAGGTTCAAAATATTTGTGAGCTTAGCAAACCTAAGGATGTTCCATCTATTTTCCCTAGACGTGGACTTCTTCCTAAACCACCTATACCACCTCTTCCTATTTCTTATACACATACTTCCCAACCTATCTCTCAACCTAAGATGGTTCCTTTTGTTCTTCCTCAAAAGAAGAAAAGGATTCGATGTTGATTGATCCTATCCCACCTCAAATTTCTAGAAAGACCAAACATAACTATCGTGCTCATGATCGTCGCCACAAGCATATTGCTAGAGCACATCAATGTGCTTCTAAAACATTGCTTCATCTCATACACTTCCTCACATGATGCTTCCCTTTGACACACCCATGCCTGAGCCAAAGGAGGAAGTGAACTTAAACAAAGTTATACATAACAAACATGACAATGTTATTTGTATCTTGGATTCTATTACAATTAATCTAGATGAAGAAGATACTCTTGATGATGATGTTCTTGATGTAATCACCTAAAAATGGTCACCTAAACCCTAGACCCCCAATCTCAGTAATTAATCAAGAAACCCTAATCTTGATTAAACCTAAGTCCTAAATCAAATAGGCAATTATCAAATCCAAACTGATCTAACCTAAACCCTAGGTCCTAATCGATCATCTTACTTGATTAATTAATTAATTCCTAAAATCACATTACATTGGCAAATAAACATTATGTTAATTATTTAATTGATATTATGACATATTAATTAAATAAAAATTACAAAATTGTCAATTAAATCAAAAAAGGAATTAAATTAATTATAAAAACATAAATGTGCATTCAAAATCAATTTAATTATTAAAAATGCATATGACATCATCAAATCCAGTTGACTGATTATCAAAATGGAAACAATCCAGTTCCACTCAGTTAACTGATTCTCCACTGTTTATAATTTTGGAAACATTTCAGTTAACTGTGAACTAATTTTGGCAGTTTCCAAAATAACTGATCAGTCAGTTCAATCAACTGACTCTCTCGACTAATTGAATCACTTGCACATGGATTGTGCTTCTTCAATCGAATTTGAGCCACTCTTTTTTGTTTGATCTCGACCATTGATTTGAGAGAGATTTCTATAAAAGAGAAACTCTTTTCCTTCACAAAGGATCCTAATTTTCTGATTAATGTTATTATACTGCATTTTTATAAGCATTCTTAGCATTCTCTCATTTAGCTAATATTGTTGTTTTAATTTCAAGCATGCAAATCTAATCTTAGAACATATTTCAATTGGTGTTTTAAAATCAATCTTACACACTCAATTTGGTGCTTCTAAAATGAATCCTAATTAGTCTTGGATGAACAACAAACTGCATTTGCATTTAGATTAATCATTTATTTGCATTATCATAGCTTTTAAAATCCTTCATTTAGGTCTTCGGTGTAGTCACTGAGCTTGCAATGACGTGAGAGAAAGCTCATACTCCTGCCTTCTAGAAGGCAACAGGTCGATTCTTTCATGCATGCAGGATGAATGAATCCATATTCATTCCTGTATACAACTGAAGAGCAATGACCATGTTGAAGTGTTCTGCTAAGTAGAGGCCACTTTTAGCATGCACACTTGATGCTAAAAATGCTATTCATGCTATTGATTTGGATGACATGTATGAGATTATTAATCTTGATCATGATTTACCAGCTACACTTTCGCAATAATTATCTATCACTCCTAACAAACAAAATGACCTCTCTTCACAGTAGGGTCCTTGTTTGGCTATTATTCCATCTGTTGTGCTTGATTTTTCTCCTCTTGCGAGTTTCCCACCTTCCCAAAACATTATAGACTGAGATGGGAGTAGGCGATATGCTTGGCTAGCTCCTCTTGCATGGTGGGTCTTTTCCTTTTCTTTCTTGTTTTCTTGTTTGTCATGATGTGCTTCCCCATGATGTGCTGCTTGTTTCATGTTTTGTTTAGATTTCTTTAAATGACCCTTGTTACTTCATTGGTGCAAGGTGATACAGGAATCCCAATGTCGTATACATTCTTCTATTTGTATCTCTCTTCTTTTATATGTAATTACATGTTATGTAGTGCTAGTGCCATTATTCATACATTTACTTTTGTGTTGTCTTCTTGGGTTGATGCAAAACGGTAGCTACCTATTCTTTTTGGTCTCCGTGATGCTGACCTAAAAAAGAATCTTCTTCATAAATCTTATGTGTCTTTATTACATTGTGTCTGTAGTTCTACTTCCTTTTTGGGATGATGACAATTCATTTTGACATAATTCTGATATACACGAGTTATCATATGACCTATTGACCCCAAAGTTGGTAGATCCCTTTCATGCTCTTTTTTTTCATATGATCATTTCTCTTTATTTGTCCTTTCTTAGGGGTATTTCAAAGTGGAAATGTCTCTTGTAGATACATGTACACTCAGTTAAAGTAATTGCTCTCGTTAAGGTGCTTGTAATGGATTTAATGTGGGGGCATACACTCTACTCACATTTTGTGCACACACTGATTAGATGCTATTTTTAGTGGATCCTTGTATTGATCCCCACTGCACACACTTGGTCCCTTGACTGACCGTACATATTTGGTCCTTAGACTGACCATACACATTTGGTCCTTAGACTGACCGTACACATTTGGTCCTTAACAGAACATACACATTTGTTCCTTAAACTGACCACACAAGTTTGTTCCTTTGACTGATCACCCTTCTTTGATCCCTAAGGAATCATGCTTCTCCTTAGGACTGATTGCATTAGATCCGTTATTAGAAGAAATTTCCTTTAAGGACTGATCCTTTTTGATGGATTGAACTAGCATAATACAACTTGCTAGACTCTCTCTCTCTCTCTCTCTCTCTCTCTCTCTCTAGAGAGAGATGCCTCTCTTATTTTGTTTTTGGTTTTGATGAGGACTTAAGTCACTTGGGGGCTTGATGCTTCTTCATCTCCTTAACCTTGATGAGATCGCCTTATGCATTTGATTTACTTTACTGTGAGCATGAGCTTGTATCATACTTCCACTAAAGTAGGGGCTAAATGTACCATCCTAAAAAGTTAACACCCATTAATTGGATGCCTTTTAGGACCTACTAGACCCCATTTTAGTGATCCCTAGATCCAAAGGTATTTGTGCTTAATTTTCCTCATCTTCCGCTTTCTTTCCCCGAGACTTTTCACACAACCCAAGTCCTAAATTCAACTCCTCCAAGACAAGGCCAACCTAAGTTGGCCTCATCCTGGATGAGGTTAGCCTAAGTCAACCTTTTCCTTGGGGGTTGTGTTTAAGTGGGCTCTAGGCCCTTTGCAGGGGTGTTTCATTCCTTGATCTTAGTAAGGTCGGCCTGACAATTTTGAATCTAGAAATGAGTATAAAAGGGGGTCTTCTCCTCTCATTTTGACATCACAATACATATACAAACATACCTACATGATTTCAAATTCAAGATCAAGTATTCAAGCATTCAAGTTGTGCAATTACGATGGAGGATTCAAGATTTGAGGACAAAAATCCATTGAAGATCTCCAAGTATCCAAGTCTTCTTCCATTCATGCAAAGGAAATCTTCTCTCCTTGATGCAATTTTCTCTCCCATGGTGGCCTAGTGGAGGAATTCTCAAATAAGCAAGAAGATCCATTCATCCTATCCATTCATGATTTCAAGCGTACATCCCTAGAAGATCTAGGATTAGAAAGTGTAGATCCATTGCATTTGTGCTCGGACATTCTTGATTCTACATTCAAGACCTACATCTCAAGCATCCTTGTGGAGTTGATTGATTTCTACATCCATCCATGAGGGTTTTTCATGCAAGTTAAATCTATCATTTATCTTATTTTCATTTACTTTCTATCAAGGTTAATTCCTTTACAGGGGCTTGACCAAGGAAAGCCTCTTTCCATAACAATTTCCCCTTTTTTCTTGTGTGTAGGTACAAATTTACAGGTTTCAGATATGAGAAATTAGAGTTTTGGAACCAGTGACAAGTCTGCTATAGATTCCAACAACTTTTTTTGTCTCCAGGACAAGGCCAACTTTCTTGGTCAAGGCCAATTTTTTTTGGCACTGTCCTTTGGATATGAAAAATTTCATAGTCAGAAAGTAATAGTCTTAAAGTCTCAAATCCAGAATGATTTCCAGTTTTGACAATTTTTCGACAGTCTGTTCCAGATTTGTAGTTTGTTCTTCCTCTCCTAGCTTTCAAAGTGAGTCCATTCTCTTTCTTTTCATCTTGCATTTTCTTTTATATCACAGATTTGATATCATATCTTGTTAATAATAATTTCTTCATCATATTTTGCATTTCCTTTCATAGTTTTGCATATCAATTTACATATCATCCACACTTTAACAATAAATGAATTCATCTTCAAACTATATTTTCAAGTCTAGATCTAGCATTAACATCCCCCCATCTCATTTTGTTTTTTTCTAATCTGATTTGGGTTTGGAATTGAGGTCTTTGGAGGTATTCCTAATGTAACCTAGGATATCCACAAATCCACATAACATCTATATCTTGGGTGAACCTTCCTAGCCTAACCCACTTGAGGACTTACATAATTTCTTATGTTACACATAGTTATTTTATTTTTTGATTTTAATTAATCCAAATGGCTTGTATTTAATTGATGTTTGATTTGACCATTTTTAGGTGTATATAGATTCCAACAAAATACCATAAAACTAACCCCAAAATACCAAAAAGATACTAATTATTAGACTCATGAATAATGGTAATCTCTTTTATTAAAAATTGGATCAAAAACTCCTATGGTAATTTTGTTTAAGATCTAAGCGTTGAATTATTTTTGAGAGGGTTCAAGAGGGTTGAAGTAGCTTCTATCTTGGTGGTTTTATACCATATTAAAATCACCTCCCCTAACTAATTCCACCACAGGGAGGTTATTTACCATCCAATCCTAAATTTTGATCCGAGATGAGGAGTCCTTAGGGGTGTAAATGGAACAAAGACCAATAGATCTTCCTTGGAATAGTAGTAGGCACCAAACACAATTATTTTTAGGATTTAACTCTGAAGAAATAATAATTTTAGCTAACCAAGGTGCGATTCTAAGCACAACATCCCCACTTCCTTCACTACGAAGTGTAGACTTGCACTAGCCATCTTTTCATAAAGTTTGAAGGGAAAGTTGGAGGTATGTCTCCACAATTTTGACTTCCTAAAGGAAAATAAAATTTGGCTTATGGATCAACAAATCTTTCTTAACATGAAATTTTCTTGAGGGGATGAAAAAACTCTTAACATTCCATGACAAAACAAAAAACTTTTTTGAAATTTGGGCATGGAATCCATGTCTTTTAAAGTTAGAACTTTAAACTAATTCTCCCATGAGGAGTCTTGTTGCTTAAGTGGAATAATTTCTCTAGAGAGGTCCTCAAAAGGGGACATAGATTGTTGCCTAATAGGGATTGGAGAGGGAGACCTAGCTCTAGTAGTGGCTGGTTGAGTCCCATGAATTTGAATATTAGAGCTTTCCTTCTATTTTTTGACCAATCTCCAACCTTCCTCAAGGATGACTTCACTGTAAGAAAAATGCTTGTTTGAAGTGAAACTAGGAGCAAGAGAGTGAGAGGAGGAATTGGGTAAAATTTCCACATGAGAAATATGACTAACTGGTGGAATGGAGGTGTACATTGAATGAAAAGAGGGGGAAGGTGAGGGTTGGATGACCGATGGAGAATAGGCGACAACATTATTTGGGGATTTTTCATGAGAAGATGGCATAATATCAATGAATGGGGAGGAGAGAGAAGATGATGAAGGGGTGGCTTTGGGCATACATATAAGGTATTCTCTAATTAAGTGTCCTTCTTTATGATAGTAGAAGAAAATATTATCTTTGTTGAGGTAGGAAATGGGTAAAGAAAATTTGAATCCCAACTCAACAAATTGGAGAGAGTTAGGAAGGGTTTGATTCAAGTTAACTTCAATGCAGGCCCTAGGATGAACACGGAGACTGGAGTATTTATCTACATTATGGACTCTACCTAATTGGGATGCTATATCTTTGAGAAGGGTTTGAAAGCTAAATTTAGAAAAGGGAATTCTACCTAGACATAAGGTGACGAGACTTGGAGGATCCCTCTAGATGGACGTCAAGATCCCCCTATAAGTAGCAAATTTGGCCACATATTGTTCGAGAACCATAATGAAGGATTGTTTGTGCATGTTCAATTGAATAGAATATGCAAGAAATGTAACCTTTCCCAAGGCCTCTAATAGATTCTATTAACCATCCCTTATTATCCCAATGTGTTTTAGCCCATTTGTACAAAACTTGTTCTAAAGGAACCCCACGAAGGAAAAATAAAATAACTAAACTCTATTTGCAATCATCAATAACATCTATAACCATGTTGGGAAGAAAGCATTCCAAAACCTTACCTCCTTTATTTTCTTCCTAAGGTTGAAGATTGGTAGGTGTTTCTTTCTCATTTTGTGATTCCATTTGCTTTCTCTCCTTTTCAACAAATGAATTCTTGAAACTTGCAACAAGAAATCCCTCTTTCATGGTGTTTTCACGTGTCTCAAGAAGTGGTAGTAAAGGGGGCGAGATGAATTTCACTATGTTTCCCAATGTTTTGGAAATAAAAGAGCATTGGAGATCATCTGAACGCACATAGGGTTTCTCTTGTGCTTTTCTCTTCATTGACATCATAAAATATCAAGTGGGTTGAAAAGGAAGCCTTGAAGCTGGATGTTTGCAGGATGGATTCCTTGGAAGGTTTGCACCTGTGTATATGGAATCCTTCAATCTGTTGGGAGCAAGCTCAAACATGCAAACATTAGCGGGTTAGCATATATCATGACAAGAAAAGCATGCAAGAGATCAAAATAACAACAAAGACACCAAATAACATCAGATTAAGCTAAAAAATGAGTAAATAACATGCACCCTAATCTACTCATTTTGATTTGCTTATTTAGATTATATGTGGTTGTGCTCTCTCAAACACACAATTGCCATAGATCCCAATGCAAAAATTGCAAGAAATACTATAAACAAGAAGAAAGATTCAAGAACTAGTTATGAAGAAACTAGTCTCAAATCCCCTTCAAAATGATAATATGAATCTATGTAAGTAAGGATGATATGAAAGTCTTATAAATAAACTCTGATTTATCTACCAATTAAGACCCTAACATGTGATTTCTAGATGATTTATGCAAATAAAAGTATAAACTAACATCTAAGAGCATTAGTATGAAAGCAAAAATGACAATTCTAAGACAATACTAGCATGATAACAATGCAAAATGAGAGATGAAAAATATGAGAGGAGAAGGCTTCTATTTATAG